>JAXIVD010001155.1:10000-12500 GCA_036785275.1 Cancer borealis
TACTGAAGGGTGAAAGTTAGTATGAGGTTATGGAGTCCATGTTATATCCTTAAGAACTCCATTAAACATTTGGCGGCAGATGGGACGGCCACGAGCACCAGCATTACCACAAGCAGAAGGTCTGGGAAGAGACGTGGGATGAGTGGCCACGAGAAGGAAGACAAGGGAGGGAGTTTGCTGTGTCTTAATTACTAACATCAGCGACAATTTGGTGTGTACAATTGTCTTACGCTTTATGGGCAGAAACACCACTGAGTTTAGATTATATTCAAATATTTATTAGTCTCGTTCTCCTCTTCCTCCTCCTTTTCTCTTATCTTCCTCTTCATGTTCCCTGACGCCTACTCTACACTTTTATTGTTTAAAGGAGAATATATATAAGTTATACCTTTTAAAAGTATAGTTTTTTTTATGTTTTATGAAATTCAAAGAAAATTAAATGTTTAGAATAAAATTGGATAACTATTATTGATATGTTCACCTGTGTTGTCATATCAAATCACGTTTTAAAGGTCTTGCGTCATATTTAAAGGGCGTGGTGAGGTTTTTCGGGGATTTCAATATAAAAATTTGTTTTTAGCATTGATTTGATAGCTATATAAGCTAGAAATATATTTTATTTGAGCTGAAAATGCTCTTTAGAATCCGATTTGCTGCTCAGGTAACTGTCCACGAGGAAAACTTTCTTCATCGCGACTAAAAAAAGGTATTTCTGGGTAAGGATTCATAAGACGATCCAGTCGATATCTCCTTACCTTTATGATGCACTGCAAATTCAATCCCACATACTTGTTCAAATCATCTGAAACAGTTATGCCGCTGAATTACAGAAAAAAAATAGGATTTTTTTCTTTTTAGATTACGTTAGGTTTGGTTAGGTTTAGTTACGTTTAATTAGGTTTGGTTGGGTTAGTTTTGGTTAGCCT
This sequence comes from Cancer borealis, assembly GCA_036785275.1. Taxonomy (NCBI): domain Eukaryota; kingdom Metazoa; phylum Arthropoda; class Malacostraca; order Decapoda; family Cancridae; genus Cancer; species Cancer borealis. Next base: position 10,927 of record JAXIVD010001155.1, read on the forward strand.
TAATCAACTGCAGCTCTGGGAAGTTCATGCTAACAAAGCAGTTTTATTCGGTAAATTTTTACATTTTCACCAGATTGGCATGGGCTACGAAAAAGAAATGGCGTCTGCACCTCACACAACCCCCTACTTTTAGTCATAGAAAACATTTGATAACTTCTAAATTAATATAACATAGCATAACTAAACTTAACCAAACCTTACTAAACCTAACGTAACCTAAAAAAAAAAATCGTACTTTTTTTTCTGTAATTCAGCGGCATGACTGACTGTTTGAGGTGATCTGAACAAGTATGTGAGGTTGAATTTGCAATGCATTATAAAGGTAACGAGATATCGACTGGGTCGTTTTACGAATCCTTACCTATTCCTGAATGAATGGGTTTGAAGAGAAAACTATCTCCTCTTTTGCCTAGTGAGATAAATATTTATAGAGAAAAAGGTTAGTATTTTGATTTGTATCAATTTATTATATCTCAAAATGTCTTACCATAATTAATTTTACTTAATCGTGTTTCATCATAATCTATATAACTGTATTTGAACACTAGTGCAAGTGAAAGGAAATTTTACTTAACAAGTGATTTCCTCTAAATTACAAATTATAACAAAAAAAAATTTCTCCAAAAAAAGTTACATACCAATTTTCATTCTGTTTTCAGTATTTTATAAATAAATCAATGGAGAAACATTTGATGTCATATAATTGGTATTAGTGAAACAAAAATAAACAAATAGATTAATAAAAGAAGATTAAAAAAATAAAATAAAATTTCACTATTAAATTTTTTTTTTTTTTTTTTTTTTTTTTTAGCATCAGTGTGTTATACATACTATAGTACACACCTATAAAAATCATAATTAACTTGGAAAGGACTAAATATTAGAGAAAAAAAAACCATACATAACAAAGTAATGTACTTCAAAAACTTACTTATGTAGTTGAAACACGAGCTCCTTGAGGGAGGGAAGAAGAGATGGAAGCAAATGGTGGAATGAAATTGTGAGTTGTAATTAGTGGAGAGTAGAAAAAACCCGCCAAAATATAGATACTAAGTCGTTCGTGTAAGTTTGTAACACCGAAGAAGAGTTTATACAAATACAGACTCACACTTCCCACGACAACACAACAGAACATAAACTTAAGAACAAAAGAATTTTAATGACAAGACAATTACAGAACAAGCAATGCACAAGGTAAGAACAGAAGAATTTTAATGACAAGACAATTACAGAACAAGCAATGCACATGGGTACAACAACAAAAACTACTAACATTTCTAAATAAAACGAGATAAGGTATCTGTTTTCAAGCAAGCAAAAACACAAGAAAAACACTGATTAACTTATCAAGATTTCACTTATTCTCGGAGGAAGTGACGGAGCAGCGGCCCCATCACCGTCATTATTAATACCAAAAGCGACAGCCTGGAGTTCATTCTCGTACCAGCCGAGGCGTAGATAAGACGCGGCAAGGCGGAGCTGGTGGACTCGTCGGTCAGCTCTGCGATAATGCGAGCCGGGGCTCCGCTGCCTCCACCGATCCTCAACGGCATCACGGTGACAAGGAAGTTAGT
>JAXIVD010001155.1:20000-27500 GCA_036785275.1 Cancer borealis
GATGTTTGAGACCATTATAGTTGATCGTCTACATAAGATTTATATTATATATATTGTTTTTAATATAGAAGAACGCCAAAGACAAGCAAAAAGCTTGTAATATATTAGAGAAATGTAGAAAATAACAAGATGTGACATTCAAACATGTGTGGGTGTTGATGTTTCAATGCATTTTGTGGTTGTAGCTTCGACTTACAATTGTTCCCTTTTTCCTAATAATAAGTAAAAAGCATATCATATTGTTTACAATTATTTTCATCAAATTAAAGTAAGAAATAAGATTTTTGTATATTGCACAAAAATATGTAAGTCAAAGAAAATTTAGACACTGAAGACAGATCCAGTTTCGAACACAAAAATTTCACTTGGAGCGAGCGCAGATACGAAGGCCGGGCCCGGCGTCATGTGAAGACATCCAGTGCTCACACATACACACACACAGACACACACACTCTCATACACACACACACACACACACACACACACACACACACACACACACACACACACACACTCATACTCACACACTCTCATACACACACACACACACACACACACACACACACACACACACACACACACACACACACACACACACACTCATACACCCACACCCACACACTCATACACACACTCTCATACACACACACACACACACACACACACACACACACTCACTCATATACCCACGCCCACACTCATACACACACACACACACACACACACACACACACACACACACACACACACACACACACACACACACACACACACACACACACATCTTGCTGCTACTGGTAAGGTGATCTGTATACGACGATATTTGTTGGACAAGTTGTGGGCTTAGGACGAGTGTGGAGGGTGCTGTAGTTTCAATACAGAATCAGCAGGATATACATTACGAATAAATAAGATGAAAGTAAGATGTTTGAGATCATGACAGTTGTTGAAATACATAATATTTACATTATTAATGTTGTTTTTAATATAACAGAAATCCACAAACAAGCATAATGAGTGTAATATATAAGGGAATTTGTATCACGTAGCGAGATGTTGGCTTCTACCTTAGGATGGAAGCGGTGCGTAATATACGGAGAAACCATGATATCTATTTCGAATAAATCTGAAGAAATTAAGATGTTTGAGATAATTTCAGTGCTTATAATTTAAAATATGTATATAATATATGTCGTTTTTAATATAAAAGAAAACTAAAAACAAGCATTAAGATTGAAATATATTAGGAAAATTGTGGCAACACCAACCAAGACATTTCTCCTTAAAATCGTGTTCGTGAAAACAAACGAAGTTTGGCGACACATGTAAACGCTTTTATATCTTAATGATTAGGCTTATTTCTATGCGGCGGCATAGTGTGTGGCGCAGGTGTATAGATAAACAGATAACTATTACTATTATATAATTACACCATTATTACACCCATATGCAGCCGAACATCGTGTGTGTGTGTGTGTGTGTGTGTGTGTGTGTGTGTGTGTGTGTGTGTGTGTGTGTGTGTGTGTATGTGTGTGTGTGTGTGTGTGTGTGTGTGTGTGCATGCGTGCGTGCATGCGTGTAGAAGCCGATTATCTAAAAATTTATCCTTGCCTCCAAAGGGTAAGGAGGGGTAGGGAGGGAGCAAGGGAAATTAGACAAGAAAGATGATGAAACATAAATTAAGAGAAGGATGGGAAGATTAAAGACGTGAAAAAGAAGGAATAGAGATAGAAAACGTGAAAGGGGAAGGAAGAGAAGTATGGGGTGTACGACAAAGGCACGGGAAGGATAGGAAGAGGAGGAGAGTTGGAGGAGGGAATGAGAGGGAGAAGGAAAGGGACGCACACAGGTTGCGGGCAAGTGTGGCAACAGTTCATCTTGGCTATGAGTGTTGGCAAAGCTTCGTGTCCCGTATAGTGAGTAGACAGACGTCATCCACCTTTTCTGTCTCCCCTCTATCCCCTTGCACCCCTGTCACCTCCCTCCGTCCCCTCTGCCCTCCCACCCTCCCTCCCTCCCTCCTTCCTGTCACCCTTCCCTCTATCACTGTCACCCGCTCCTCCTCACAACCCACCCAGTGACGTAACGCAAGTCGTGTGCAAGGTTGTTATTTTTTACTCGTTTCACTACAATAAGTTTTTTTTTTCTAATTTTATTTTTATAAAGTATGTTCAAATTGTGTTGTTTTTCTACCCTGTATATGAGGTATAAATTTTCTTAGTTTGTGAGACAAGAATTTGATTGTTTTGTTATATTTTCCTGCGATGTTATTGAAAAACCCGATATGTATGAATGTATGTATGTATGTATGTATGTTTGAATGTATATAGTTATTCACGATGGTTGGGTTGGATTTGTCAGGCTGTGGGCTAAGGAAGGAGTTAAGGGTGTGGGTTGAGGAGGGTGTGGGCGTGGGGTGAGGGGGTGCGGGGGGTCGAGTACATGTGGTATGTGGTGGTGCATGGACATGATGTGTGGTTACGTCTCCGTCATCATGAGGGCGTTGGGTGGAGGGTGACGCCATTGTTGTGGCCTAAAGGACTTGAATCACACACGATGCGTCACCACCAACGGCACATAAGAACCTATTAAACTTCTTATTAATACTTCTTGTTATCTGTATTTCCTATGTAATCCTATATAATACAACTTTCTTTCCTCCGCATCCATAGCCTTATCATCCTTCTTCCCACACTCCGTCAACACTTTTCCTCCTCATCTTCCCTTCACTTCAATCATCGCCGCATCTTTCACTCCTCCTCACATTTTTTTTCCTTTTTCCTCTACCACTCGCGCTCAATCCATTCCCGCCCATGACGTATACCCAACCATTTCTTCTTGCTATGCCTTTTCCTGCATTCCTCTCCCCTCTCCATAGCGGGTGGTATCAATTAAGAGTAAATAAGAGTAAATAAGAGTAAATATAACTCGAGAAGAGGTGATGTAGGTTATTTTGGGGTTCTTTTGTATCTTAAGTGAGCAGTGACGCCGTTGCCATAGGACGTAGTGGAAGGAAGTTATACTACTTATCATGGTGAGCCTCAGTGTTTGTGTGCTCTGGTTGTGCACTTTTCATGGTCTTTCTGTTCAAGGCTTTCTGGGTTCAAGGCTGCCAGTGACTTCCGGCTTTCAATATACGAATTTCTGCGTTTGCGAGTGTTTTGCCTCTGGTCATGTAACCAATCACAGCTCATCAAACTTCATAACTTCGTCTGTGTAGACACTGAGCGAGATAATATTTCGATTAAATAAGAGGAAAGTAAGACGTTCAAGACCATAACAGTTGTAGAAATAAATAAGATTTATAATATACATGTTGTTTTTTATATAAAAGCTAACCAAAAACAAGCATAAAGCTTGAAATATATTAGGGAAGTGTTGAAAATAACGAAATGTGGGCCCTCTACGTGGGTGGAGCGAATCGGATGTGTGTGTTTTCATGAGAAAGAATCTGGGTATATATTTCAAATAAATCAGAGGAAAGTAAGATGTTTGAGACCATTATAGTTGATCGTCTACATAAGATTTATATTATATATATATATGTATATATATATATATATATATATATATATATATATATATATATATATATATATATATTGTTTTTAATATAGAAGAACGCCAAAGACAAGCAAAAAGCTTGTAATATATTAGAGAAATGTAGAAAATAACAAGATGTGGCATTCAAACCTGTGTGGGTGTTGATGTTTCAATGCATTTTGTGACTTACAATTGTTCCCTTTTTCCTAATAATAAGTAAAAAGCATATCATATTGTTTACAATTATTTTCATCAAATTAAAGTAAGAAATAAGATGTTTGTATATTGCACAAAAATATGTAAGTCAAAGAAAATTTAGACACTGAAGACAGATCCAGTTTCGAACACAAAACATCACACCCGCAAACCGCTCTCTGAGGCCCTCGTCAACTCAAGCAAGTGAGGTGGCAATCTCTACACACACGCGCGCTCGCACACAGCCACACACGCTAGCAGACATCACTCAACTGTCTACTCAGTGAAGAAGACATCCAGTGCTTCTGCTACGCTTGTGATATTCATCACAGGACTTCAAAGATCACAGCCCTACCAGTCTATTTAGACCAGTGGTTCTTAACCTTGTTGGAGGTACTGAACCCCACAAGTTCCATACATGCATTCATCGAACCCTTCGTAGTTGGAAAAATAAAATGTGCTTTTTTTCTTCTTCAAATTCAAAACATATGTATATAACTATATACTGTATTAGTGCACAAACTGTATCATGCATCATTTGCATCATTTGCGTGATCAGCTGCAGCCAATGATGGCCAAGCAGAGCGTGACGTCACGAATCATACGAGCGGGGTGAACTAAACCGCCGAACCCCTGAAACTGACTCACCGAACCCCTGGGGTTCGATCGAACCCAGGTTAAGAACCACTGTGTTAGTTGGAAAATAAAGCAAATTTTATGTGTAAATTATGTGTAAATAATTAAATGTATTATGCCTCTTTCCTCATCGCCATGGTAACGCCATCATCAAGATGCAAACACACCGCAACACAATAATAATTACAATATACTCACAAGTCACAACTACTGTCAAGTCAAGGAAATTTCACGTGTTACTTTGACACTGGCGTCAATGAAACTGATTTAAGTCATTTAACTGAGGTTTGAGTTAGTATAACTTGGCAATTCAACTTACTTCCGTTATTTCATCGGTAAGAGAATCCATGCCTTAGGTTGCACTCAATCTTTATTTCTGATTGAGTAACTTAATAACATTTGGTTTCATAATAAATACTATATTATAATTCCTGCAAGTCTTAATTATGCCCATATTATGAATGGCAAAAACACTTTATACCGTCAAGCCAATATAAAATTTCAGCAGTAAAAACGAACGCAAGCAGTGTGCATTTGTAGAGCCGCACACCCAGCTCCATATTTTCAACAGTCTGCCCTCCCACTCTACCGTACGTGCTATGCTACATAATGATACAATTGATTATTGAGTATGCAGTGCTTCTACAGAACACCTATAGTGCAAAATATTATAACAGGGGTAAAAACAATAATAATAATATTGTTTCCCACTTAATGCTGAATTTATTTATAACTATCATGCATTTCTCTCTCTGGCTGAGGGTGTGCGGCGCACACCTAGCACACCCTGAATATACGCCCCTGAAATTCCAAACACTAGTTGAGGAAAGGTGTCCACAGAAAGATGAAGTTAGAATATCATCACCAGTTTCAATTGTGTAGTGAAATGTTTTGCAACAGATTTTAATGAGGTTGAGTGAAATTGGGAGAAGTGATACTCTGAGGTCGGAAATGTTATTTGACGTATTGTACATAAGTATTACAAAATCGTTTCCAGATTATAGAAAATAAGTCCTCGAGAGGAAGCAGTAAAGTTAAAGACATTAATAAAGAATAAATAAATAAGATAAATAAGAAAAACTAAGTGGCAGCAGTATTTACCGAAAAATTATGTAACAAAACGTGAACAAAAAAATATCCCATACATGAAAGAAAGAAAAATCGCAGAAATAACAGTTGTAGTCAGCACGTTCACTGAGACGAGACCAGGTTGTGTTGTAGCTGAACACACGTACTTACACCACCACTTTGGGCTTCAAGTGATCCGCTCTTAGTTCACACTTACAGAGGCATGGAATAGGGCCGCTCCTACACCACCACCACCACCATCACCACTGCCGCCAAGAAGGGACAGTTTAATGTGGAATTCCGTAGAGGTTTAAACATTGAGATCGGGCGTGGCGCTGGTGGCCGACTCTTCAGGCACCTCAGCGATGACACGGGCTGGGCCGCCGCTGCCTCCACCGATCCTTATGGGCATCACAGTGATCAGAAAGTTGGTGGATGGCAGCTGGAAGGAAAGCGAAGAATGTTTTAATGATGCTTATCTTCATCAGTCCAGTATTATTTCCCTTAACTAACGCAAAGTAAAGTCTTAGGATTACATTTGCTGATTTCTTATACACGTTCTTGGCGATAAAACCCAATACCCTGTTAGTTATGTTCGTGTGCACTAATACACTGCTCTCTGGGCCTCAGGTTCTGTTTCACCAACACATCCAAGTCCTTCTCTGAGTTTGATTTTCCTATGTCTGTTCCATTTAGGCCGTAGGATCAATTAATGTGTGTTCGTCCTATGTTTTCATTAATAACATTCTCGAAAATGTTTGTGTAATTATGATATAACTGAATTATTATGATATATAACTCAGTATCGGCGAAAACAATTGAAATATGTTATTTACAGCTAGGATCATAGATTTGGACATACGGGAAATACTAGGTAAAGGGAAGGAAGTCAACGGAGTGACATTACGGCGGTCGGTGTGTGTATAATGATTTAGTTGCCTCACCTGGTCCAGGTTGGCCACGTTCTCAATGCCGTACACGTTGTGGGAGTACATGGCTTGGTGGGCTTCGTAGGTGGTGGAATTACCCACGTCCACGGAGATGGTGTCGATCCCCACGCCTACCACGCCTTTCTTTTGACCGTGGCGGGCACCGTGCGTGGCCAGCCAGATGGCGGCCTCCTTGCTCAAGGCTGTGGGAAAGGAGGGAGATACTTGTCATAGGGACTGTTGTGGCGTCAGGGCCAGCCTTCCTTCGACACCGTGTCACGATCCAAGACTCTTTCACACCACTGATTCAGACCAAGAATATTGAGATGATCGCTCTGCCAAAGTTTATATGCAAGTTGTCATCAGCCTTTATGATGAAACCATTCAATTTCATTCGGTTGACTATTTGCTGATGAATTAAGTTTGTAAGTTGACTTTAGATTACAAAAAAAATTCATGACTTACTTCCTAGAGATAAAATGAAACTTCCAAGAATACAACTGAAACCATGTAAGTTTACTCGAAAAAAGGCGTCCTAAGCCACCCGCCACTTACACGGAAAGTTGGTAATTCCATCTTTGTCAATTCCTGAGTACTGTGCCAGGTCATGGCTCTTGGCGCCCCAGCCGGTGCGGATAAACACCACTGTCCCGTCAGGAATGAGTCCGTGGCGACTCTCCCACGCCTCCAGCTCCTCCACGGGGATGGCGAAGTTCCTCTCGTTGGACGCGGCGATGGCCTCGGACACGTCAATTACCACACCTGCAGGAGGCCACGTGTGTGTCACGACTGGGAAGTGTTAATATTACAGGGAGTCTGGCAACAGTCCCTGTGGAAGGATTGGTCTGCATCCCGGCACAATGGCACCCCTCACTCCGACCATCGGAATGACATGCATCTCAATTTTTTCGCCCATCTGTCATCGCCCAAAGTGTTACTTCCACTTGGTACTCTTGACCCATGCACTTACCTGGCACCCGCCACAGCCGATCCAGGGGAATGGCATCCAGTGCCCAATTGCCGCGAGCGAAGTGTACAGGAGCGTCGACGTGAGTGCCCGAATGTTCGGACGTGCAGAACTCATTCAGCTCCATCCTGCACTCAGCCGCGCCATCCCAGGACCGAGGGA
>JAXIVD010001155.1:35000-65000 GCA_036785275.1 Cancer borealis
CTCACACCTTGTTCATGAGACATTGCAGCTACGACTATCAAGACATTGTAGCCTTGATCAACGCAACGGAACATCCAGTCATGTAAACATAACAACAATAATAATAATAATAATAATAATAATAATAATAATAATAATAATAATAATAATAATAATAATAACAATAATAATAATAACACTAAATATATACAAATAAATAAGTCAAAATATACCCAAGAGGAAAATATTCTGCATATTTTGTCGGACAATAATTCACTCAGAAGGAAAATGAGCTTGACTGAACTCTTTCACGCTCGCATGTTGACTTTGGTGCTGACGTAACCCACGACGATCTTGTGGTACTTATTTTAGGCTGCGGAGGGAGGCAGGCGCGGGTCAGGTAGGTAAATGAGGCCGTGGGTTGGGTTGGCAAGGTAGAATCATCCATCCACATCACGAAACAGGGGTGTGGATGGGCGGGCGGGCGGGCGGGTGGATGGATTGGGCGGGGATGGGTATCTCGTCACTACTATGGTTCAATGGCTTACTGTGGAGTCGCTTGATATTGTCTTTAGTCTCTCTCTCTCTCTCTCTCTCTCTCTCTCTCTCTCTCTCTCTCTCTCTCTCTCTCTCTCTCTCTCTCTCTCTCTCTCTGGTTGTGGTATAAGGGCCGTAGGGGGACACGTTGGGGGGACACGTTTACTTTGTGTCTACATAATGGTAGAGGAAGGAGAGGAGTGTTGTGAGACTGCGTAATGCGTATCCAGTGTGTTCATCTCCATTTAAGGTGAAACATTTGTCTGCTTGTTTTCGCGTAGGTCACAGTAACTCGTGCTGCGTATAACTAATCGTCGTTTTTCAGGTTTTTAGCTTAATGATCCATGAACGTCGTATTCCACGTCACATTACCTGGCATGTATGTGACGTGAGAGGATGAGAGAATGTCTTTATAAACAATGTAAAGTTTGTCTGGCAGCGCATGCCTCGTTGTATGAGTTAAATTCTTAAGTTGGGGCGATTCATACCCTCACGCGATAACTTACCTACTCTAAGCTGCTACTGGTGTGTGTGTGTGTGTGTGTGTGTGTGTGTGTATGTGTGTGTGTGTGTGTGTGTGTGTGTGTGTGTGTGTGTGTATGTGTGTGTGTGTGTGTGTGTGTGTGTGTGTGTGTGTGTGTGTGTGTGTGTGTGTGTGTGTGTGTGTGTGTGTGTGTGTGTGTTTCCACTCCATTTCTTACTCTACAATCCCGCTTTGTCCTATTCTTATCTCTCCTTCCTTCCTCTTCCCCCTTCACTCCACACCTCGTTCTCATCCAATCCCTACCCCTCCCGATCCCCCATCCGCTATGGCCCGTCCCTCTCCTTCCCTCCTACGGTCCTACCTCATGCACTCCGTCTCTCACCGTTCCTTGCTCCATGCACTCCTTCCTCCCTTTACCATCCAGTGTAGATCATGTATAGCTCTCGCAAACACACACACACACACACACACACACACACACACACACACACACACACACACACACACACACACACACACACACACACATACAGTACAATACTAACGAGAAGAAGCTAAGGAGGTGAGGACATACAAACAGACAGCTACAGTTGATGAGAATGTCAAGATAAAATTCTCTCAACCCGTTACCCTTTTTCTTCCTTCCTCTCTCTTTCCATCTGTCTCCTCTTCCCCTTGTGTTTGTCTTTCGTCTTCTCCTTCTCCTCCTCATCTTGCTTCACATATAATTAAATGAGATCAGTTTCGCCAGAAAGAACCAACATTCCTATATAGTTGTACTCTCTCTCACACACACACACACACACACACACACACACACACACACACACACACACACACACACACACACACACACACACACACACACACACACACGCACACTCAAGTATTTTCTCATACACAATACAATATCAAGTAGAGGTTTCCTGCCCTTACGCACACACACACACACACACACACACACACACACACACACACACACACACACACACACACACACACACACACACACACACACGCACACAAACACACACACACACACACACACACACACACACACACACACACACACACACACACACACACACACCACAGCTTCAAGCACTTCACGAAAAAAAAAAAAATACAAACAATGATAACCACTTTGAACACTCACATGAACTTCAAATGGAAAAAAAGTTGAAGGAAGATATTACTGAACATTAAATGAGTTCCTGTTTTCTCCGTCCTCGTGATTTTCTAGCCATTGTGCCCTTTCAAGTTTAGCTACTGTTGGTGCCGGAGTTTCAATATGGCAACGGTGGGTCTTGATATGATAAGTGTTGTGTTTCCTTCCTGTTGTGTTGTGTTGTATTGTATTGTATTGTATTGTGTTGTGTTGTGTTGTGCTGTGCTGTGTTGTGTTGGGCTGTGTTGGGCTGTGTTGGGCTGTGTTGGGCTGTGTTGGGCTGTTTTGTGTTGTGTTGTGTTGTGTTGTGTTGGGCTGTTTTGTGTTGTGTTGTGTTGTGTTGTGTTGTGTTGTGTTGTGTCCAGTACGCGTTGCTCATCACGACCTTAACCCTTCAACGATAAAACTGTTAACTTTTTTCCCACGCGCCTTTCAAGAGTCTTTGGCTAAGGATGTAGATAATTTCTTCTTTAATACTCGTACTTGTAACCATAGCGTAGAACATGGGTAACGTAAGCATAGGTTTGGTTAGGTATTGAAAGAGACAGTGCGATTCAGTCTCATGGAATTGGTATGCGAATGGGAACTTTTGTTTTGTCAGCCTCTCTTTTTTTTTAAGTTTAAGCTTGTTTTTTTTTTCTCTCACTTTTTTGGCGACAAGCACAACAACAGTCAGAGCAAAATTAGTCTCAGTTTTATTTCCTCTCCGTGTTTACTTGGTGTTGCTGTTGCTACCCTTATTTCTTCGTCCAGTGGGTGTGTATCAGTGGATGGATGAGTGAGTGAGTGAGTGAGTGATGAGTGAGTGAGTGAGTGAGTGAGTGAGTGAGTGAGTGAGTTGATGTGAGGTGGATGAGTGAGTGGGTGAGATTAGATTCCATTCAATTTTTTCCGTTTTCATAATATCATCATCAAAGTCTCCGTAGTTTATATTTCTCCGCAATAATAATAAACATTAACACCATCTTCAATAGCCTGGCACATTTTTCCCCCCCCACATTACAATTACCATCTTCAATAAACATAAATTGGCCGAGTTAGGGTTAGATAGGTTAGGTAGGTAAGAATGGGATAGGGAAGGAGGCAGCTGGAGCAGAGGCGTTGAAGGCTGGGCTGCAAGAGCGGTTAAGAATTAGGGATGAGGGCAGAGACAAGCTTGTTGGTAGAAGAAAGGCTAGCAGTTGAGTTTTAAAAGATGGGAATTGAGGAGGATGGGTTCGATGAGAGATAGAAAAAAGGGAAGAAGATGAAAATCAAGGAAACAATAAGGAGATCTAAAGAATATTAATGCAACTGGGTCTCAGCAAATCACATCATCTCACCGCGCCCCAGAAACACTCACCCAGCGACCCTTCTACCCTGAGGTTATTGAAGATCATGAGGTGTTCTTCCTCTTCGATCCCTTTCACCCATCGTAGCACACAATGATGGACATTTTGATCGAAACGTATTTACTGCTTGCCTGGAATGTGTGAAGTGTGATTTATTTGTGATTCGAGCGATTTAATCTTTTTTCCCCTCCTGCTCCTCCTCCTCTTCCTCCTTTTCTTCATCCTCCTCCGCCACCTCGTATACCTGGCTGCGAGTGTAAGTAGTGTGAGGGTGCTGGTCTTTGTGTAAATGTTATTTTCGTCTCACCTTCCCCCAATCCTCTAAATTTTTCATCACCAGGCAGCGAACTAAGCACATGTTCTCCTTACGCGCACTCATACACAAACACACACACACACACACACACACACACACACACACACACACACACACACACACACACACACACACACACACACACACACACACACACACACACACAAGCACGCACGCACGCACGCACAGAGTATTCACTACTTGTTAAGGAGAAAAGACAACAAGCATAAAAAAGTGCATAGTAACGAGGATTAGTCTTGATGAGCCTCGCCATTCCTCTTTAATTGACTAGATCGTCTTAAAAAGCCTCTTGCCGCTGCCTCGTGTGTGTGTGTGTGTGTGTGTGTGTGTGTGTGTGTGTGTGTGTGTGTGTGTGTGTGTGTGTGTGTGTGTGTGTGTGTGCATGCGTGCGTGCATGCGTGTAGAAGCCGATTATCTAAAAATTTATCCTTGCCTCCAAAGGGTAAGGAGGGGTAGGGAGGGAGCAAGGGAAATTAGACAAGAAAGATGATGAAACATAAATTAAGAGAAGGATGGGAAGATTAAAGACGTGAAAAAGAAGGAATAGAGATAGAAAACGTGAAAGGGGAAGGAAGAGAAGTATGGGGTGTACGACAAAGGCACGGGAAGGATAGGAAGAGGAGGAGAGTTGGAGGAGGGAATGAGAGGGAGAAGGAAAGGGACGCACACAGGTTGCGGGCAAGTGTGGCAACAGTTCATCTTGGCTATGAGTGTTGGCAAAGCTTCGTGTCCCGTATAGTGAGTAGACAGACGTCATCCACCTTTTCTGTCTCCCCTCTATCCACTTGCACCCCTGTCACCTCCCTCCGTCCCCTCTGCCCTCCCTCCCTCCCTCCCTCCCTCCCTCCTTCCTGTCACCCTTCCCTCTGTCACTGTCACCCGCTCCTCCTCACAACCCACCCAGTGACGTAACGCAAGTCGTGTGCAAGGTTGTTATTTTTTACTCGTTTCACTACAATAAGTTTTTTTTTTCTAATTTTTTTTTTTATAAAGTATGTTCAAATTGTGTTGTTTTTCTACCCTGTCTATGAGGTATAAATTTTCTTAGTTTGTGAGACAAGAATTTGATTGTTTTGTTATATTTTCCTGCGATGTTATTGAAAAACCCGATATGTATGAATGTATGTATGTATGTATGTATGTTTGAATGTATATAGTTATTCACGATGGTTGGGTTGGATTTGTCAGGCTGTGGGTTAAGGAAGGAGTTAAGGGTGTGGGTTGAGGAGGGTGTGGGCGTGGGGTGAGGGGGTGCGGGGGGTCGAGTACATGTGGTATGTGGTGGTGCATGGACATGATGTGTGGTTACGTCTCCGTCATCATGAGGGCGTTGGGTGGAGGGTGACGCCATTGTTGTGGCCTAAAGGACTTGAATCACACACGATGCGTCACCACCAACGGCACATAAGAACCTATTAAACTCTTTATTACAGTTGACTCCATTATGAGGGTTTAGCAAGAGTTACTAGGCCAACTGGTGTGTGTGTGTGTGTGTGTGTGTGTGTGTGTGTGTGTGTGTGTGTGTGTGTGTGTGTGTGTGTGTGTGTGTGTGTGTGTGTGTGTGTGTGTGTGTGTTGCTTTACTGTTCTGTGTTACGTCAATGAGGAGTGTGTATGAGTGCTTGTGTGTGCGTGTATGTGTACGTGTGTGTGTGTGTGTGTGCTCAAGCCTCTGCGTCATATAAGGGGAACCAAACAACGCCTATATAGTACCACGCCTCGCACGGCTCCTCTGGTCGTGTTGTCTTGTCAAACAGCCGCGTGTTTTCGTTCGTTAGCGGCACTATACGACGCTATTTGCTACGTTAACTATTTGCTGTCACATCAAATTAACTTTATCTCCCAACTTGTGTTCATATAAAAGAAACCCGTGATTTTCTATGGAAGAATATACTTGAAGTTGACAGGAAAGGGAGAGTAAGAGAGGGAAGAAACAAATTGTAGACATATATACACTTTTTCCTATTTAGCGAAACTTTGATGTGTTTTTCGTAGCGTAAAACAACTATATATTTACCCTCAACCATAGTAATGAGGGAAAAAAATAATCTTATGTGTAAGGAGTAACTTAATATCGCATTAAGTTACATAACAACACATAAATGCGACCACAAAAAGCTGTACACAACACCAGATGCGAAGAGGAAGTAGAGTTAGTTGGATGGATATTTATTTTCTAGCTTGGCATATCGTGTTGCTTCGTCATGTGTCCCGCAGCGAAAAGTGAGCAATGGGGACAAGACACGATAGAATAACAAGACTCTAAGTAGGGTCTTCTATGCTTTTCTTTGATCTATCATTTACTTGGGTGATTGGCGGTCTTTATCTGTTATGAATACACAAGTGACATAACAATATTTCCCATCATTTGGATCCACTATAGACAAATGAATAGAGGAATAAATATAAGTACCTATTATGTTCAATGTATCACGTGACGCACCTGCTTCTGTTACCCTCAAGCTGATCTAGAAACTTCCTTGATGTCACCTACGAGAGCGAGGCAAGGGGTAGGACACGGAGGGCAAGGGTACACTGCTGAGAATAGGTCCTGTCTCGGGCACGTCCTAGACAAGACTGGGCCTCTGCCAGTGCCATGCTCCCTTTACCCCCTCTCTTCCTCTCTGACTCTTTCCCCTCCTCTCCCTCGCTGCTTCCCCTCTCCCTTGCTGCCTCTCTCCTCCTCCTCCTCCTCCTCCTCCACCTCCTTGTTTTATCCTCAACTCCATCTATTTTTTCCTTCTCGTCATAGGCTGGGATACTTCTTGTTATCTGTATTTCCTATGTAATCCTATATAATACAACTTTCTTTCCTCCGCATCCATAGCCTTATCATCCTTCTTCCCACACTCCGTCAACACTTTCCCTCCTCATCTTCCCTTCACTTCAATCGTCGCCGCATCTTTCACTCCTCACATTTTTTTTTCCTTTTTCCTCTACCACTCGCGCTCAATCCATTCCCGCCCATGACGTATACCCAACCATTTCTTCTTGCTATGCCTTTTTTCCTGCATTCCTCTCCCCTCTCCATAGCAGGTGGTATCAATTAAGAGTAAATAAGAGTAAATAAGAGTAAATATGACTCGAGAAGAGGTGATGTAGGTTATTTTGGGGTTCTTTTGTACCTTAAGTGAGCAGTGACGCCGTTGCCATAGGACGTAGTGGAAGGAAGTTATACTACTTATCATGGTGAGCCTCAGTGTTTGTGTGCTCTGGTTGTGCACTTTTCATGGTCTTTCTGTTCAAGGCTTTCTGGGTTCAAGGCTGCCAGTGACTTCCGGCTGTCTGCTGACCATGCTGCCCGCCGGATCTCACAACTGTGGTGTTTGCTCTAATCATATAGCTGTGAATTAAAGGCTGCGTTCAGCGGGGTGGGAGGGTGAAGAATTTGCCTACCGAACGATATTGGACACATAGCGACGTCGCTATGTTTTTTTTTTTTTTTAGTGTTGAGATAATCAGCTGATTGAGCCAACATGGCGGCCCACTCTCTTCATGGGCACCTTTATCGCCGTAGAAAAAAACTTGCTGATTAACATATAATAGAGTCTGGAGCAATTATAGCCGCAGTAAACACAGTATTTAGGCAGCAAGAAGATGTGAGGAGATAAAAGAAGCCGTAAACTCTTGTGAGAGTAGTGATATAGCGTAGGTGATTGTGTGGCTGGTAAATTTTTAGCTCTCCCAATGCACTTGGATGTAAATAACACACTTTTCGTATAAAAAATGATCCATTTCGAACGATTTTGACATTGATTTTCGTCGCAAATGCATATCTAATAAGACATCCTCATCAACCCCCAACAATTCTGGGGACCTGTGGGAATGCGGGTTTTTTGGGAGAAGACAAAATACAATGATTGTCAGTAAATAGTTTGTTATTTCTGCATAACTACTGCTTCGACGATATCGATATAAATATGAAGTCGTACATACTATACATCTAGTGTACTCAACACGTCTGTAAAGGTTTCAGGCGGTTATGTTATGTTAGGTTATGGGGTATAATTTTACATCTTCACCATTATGGAGTCTGTATACGAAATAAAATGTCTGCAATTCGTCCAACTCCCTACTCTTGCTCATAGAGAACATTTGATAGCTTCTAAATTAACCTAGGTAAAGTTTTTTGAAGACGAACCAGTCTGTTTTTTGGACAAAGCAATTTTTTTCCTGATAGATTTTTATGTGTTTTGAATAAATCTGATGTTTATTTGTTATGCAATGCATTTTTTCCCAAAGGTAAAAATTGCCACAAAAAAGTGAAATTAATTAAAATCATCAAAGTCAATAAGAAAAAAAATATTTTCAGTAACCCTAAGCAAACCTAATTAAACCCAACCTAACCTAAGCAAACATAATCAAACCTAACCTAACCTATCTGAACAAGTATCTGAGGTTGAATTTGCAGTACATTATAGATAACGAGATATCGAGTGGGTCATCTTACGAATCTTTACCTGATTTGGTTAAAGAAGGTTAGATTTAGTTAGGTTAGTCTTACTTAGATTTGCTTGGGTTAGATTAGTTTTAATTAGGTTTGCTTAGGTTTACTGAAATAAATTTTTCTCCTATTGATTTTGATGGTTTCGAATTAATCTGGCTTTTTTGTGGCAATTTTTACCTTGAGGAAAAATAATTGCTTGGCATAACAAACATCAGATTAATTAAAAACACATCAAAATCTATCAGAAAAAATTGCTGTCAAAAAAAGACTGGGTCGTCTTACGAATCTTTCCCTAAACCTAACCTAACATAACATAAATTAACCAAAACCCTAACCTACATTGACAAATATCAGAACCTTGTTAAAACGAAAATAAACTTTACTTTTCGAAGAGATCTCTCAGAAAACATTGAATATCTCACAAAGAATTTACGACGGAATTTGGATTAAGAAAACATAAAAATGCAACAGGTATTGCAAAAGTACAGCTCTGAATTTTCAGAGCATTCTGATGATGTAAATTAATACTGGTTAGGTTACATTAGGGTGTGGTTAGATTAGGTTTGGCTAGGTACAGTTTGGCTCGGTTAGGTTCGGTTATATAAGCTTCTTATATTTCATTACCCAAAAGTTAGGCATTTTACTTTAGATTATTTTCCTTATTACTTTTCGAAGAGATGTCACAGAAAATAATGAATATCTCACAAACTAAGAATTTGCGACAGAATTTGGAATAAGATCTTATCAAAATGCAACAGGTAATGCAAAAGTACAGCTCTGAATTCTCTAGAGATTCTGATGATATAAATTAATACCGATTAGGTTACGTTAGGTTATGGTTAGATTAGGTTTGGCTTAGTTAGGTTCCGTTATATAAGCTTTTTTTATTTAATTACCCAAAAGTTAGGCATTTTACTTTTGATTTTTTTTCCTGATTGTCATATTATAGCCTGAATCTAGGTAAATTTCTCGAAGTAAATTGCTCGACAGTAAATTGCTCAAGAAATAATTTCTCAAACTATCAATTGCTCGACAGTAAATTGCTTAAGAAAATAACCTAACCTAACCTAAATAAAAATTTATCCGTTCTTGATTCTAACTTTTCAATTAATAAAAATAGTTTTTTTTTTTTATGAGCTTTGTTTCATATTGTTTTCTAAGTGGCAATAGTAGGATTACGTGACCCAGAAGATGATCCTAGCATTGTACATCCTTCTTGGCAACTTACCCAGTCTTTTCAGGTGACCAAACCATCTGAATATTCATATTAAATTATTGTTGTAATTTACTTAAAAAGTAATGTCTTTTTTAGGTAAACATGATAGAAAACCAAGAAAATTTATTGACTTGTAAAATACAATAGATTAATCTTAGATTATAAGCCAACATTCAAGACACAAACCAATATACATTAATGAATACAAGTATGTAGAAAACTATGTACGTACATGTTTGGGAGACTGCACTGTGTAAAAATTTAAAATGAAAGTAGTTGAGGAATAATATGGAGATAACATTAGTGTCTTCCCGAGGTTATTACTTAAATGTCAAATATAATTAAGGTGTTTCCCTATCAAGTCTGTCATTTTATATCGCCTATGTCTGTATGTAGACAGTTAGGTACAGTAGGCGTTGTGTTATCAATAGTCAGATTTTAGGGCGTTTCTTGACCATCTGTTGTAAGACCAATTCCTGATTACCGAGATGGCGATATTAAACTGTCTTACTTCATCATATACACGAATGTATTGACTTCACTGTCTTAATTACTTATTCTACAACTTCAAAAGACCTTAGTACATTGTTCCTGGGTGAACCTCAGTCTCTGACAGATCAGAAACTTAGCTTAAACGTCTCCGACTGTGGAAATCTAAGAATCTGTGGCTAAAATGTAAACAAAAAACACTACCAGTCTCAGTCCAAGTTCCCTCGGCACATGCTCTGAGACCATAGTGATGCATATCGATGACATCGATGCCATCGCTACGAAACGCGGCGTTGTGATTGGCTGAGCTCGGCTCATGATCGATGCGGGAGGCGCTACCGAACGCTGGGTAGTCTCTTTCATACCCGCTCTGCCGCGTGTCATTGACCGAGACGTTCTTACCCAATGTTGAGGCTGCTCATTGACGAGGTTTTGCTCATAACCTCAAGAACCTTTTTTTTTTTTTCAGTGACAAAATTTCGTAAGAATATTTCTATCTCATCATAGACGTCTGAAGGCACATAACTACTATTCGTTATATAAATAGCAGTTTATCTGGTGATGTCATAATCTGTCCACGTCTCGGCTGGTTGTGATAAGACGATCTTAGGAACCTGATCATTCTGGATTCTTTCTGTTTGCTTTTGGTTAGTAGGGTACGGTGATTTGTAACTTTTTGGAGCTCAGTAGCTGTCTGTATAAATCAAATGTTTTCTTGGTGACATTCAATATTAAACTTCACATACAGCACATTAGTTTTATATAGAAAGCTTACTATTGACGAAGAATGTTAGTCTCATCATTCAACTAGTGAGCCAAGGATAAGAATGTCTCAATTAGACTAAACAATATATAGAAAATAGGAAATATTAAAATACGTATATCCATGAATGTTTATTTTTCATAATTCACAAATGTTTTCATGTTTTCAAAGTTAGTGCTTAAAAAAGGGTCTTGTTACACGGGGCGTTTCTCCTGCCGGACAACCTTTTATAAAAGTTGTGAGCACATATTATGGATAGTGAAGTCTGTCTAGGATTTCTTTTTATGGAATATGTTTTCAAATAGTTTATTAAAAAAATATTTTATACATTGTTCCTGCTATTCTGATGGTAGATAACATGAATGCATAAAACACTGTATGGCGCAAGGTTGAGTACTTAAAAATAGAAAGTGTTTGTTGACGTAAGCACCCACCGCGCCCTACTTGCCAACCATAACCACTTGTTCATACAACGATCCATCATTGGCTCTTTTGTGTTCTCTGCTCTCCTGTTCTAAGACATTTTGTTCAATAGAAATATTTAACCGACGAAATTAATGTATAATATGCTTCTAACTCAATCTTCCCGCCTTGTTTATTGATGACCACATGTTATCTCTGCAAAACAAATTCACGATTCGTCCGATCAATGACATGGTGTTCCTTGAGTGTGTTACAAGAAATATTCACTCGTGTAAAACGCTTTAACCTGACTGAAAACTGTCAAGATTTGAATACATCCGCCATACCATCACTAGTCAATATTTCTAAAGTTCCTGAACATAACATCGTCAAAAGTGAAGGTGATAACACTTCACGTAAACGAAGAACAAATCCGTGTATCGTTCTAGCAGTGTTAGCTTTACAGAATATATGTTTTGTTGGATATCCATTCATAATTTCCTCCTCTGTCAATTCGAGACTGGCAGAGGCATGATTGTTTTCCACTGAACACACGTCATGCCTTACAAACACTCGTTAGCAAGTATCAGGGAATCAAGGATCGACGAACTTGCCAGCCAGTAATCTACTTATGCTGTGACGTAAAGCTTTTACAAGATAAGCGCTGTTGGTCACCTTAGAAACTAAAGTAGCTAATATGTTTACCCATTTGTCTTGTAGTTTTTGGCATGTCTTTGTTACGGTTAAAAATAATGACTAACTAATTGAATATCATACAAGCAAATGATATAAAGAAGTGTTAGATCCAAACATCATCCACTCTGAAGTTCCGTGAACGGTGAAGAGAGTGTGGATGTCAGAACACTTATTGACTACGACTGTTCATCACGTGTAGGCTACAGCATCTCATATGTATACTAGGTTCACGGGAGGATATTTTACGGCTGTCATAACGTGCGTGACGTATTCATGAAGACACACACACAACGTTTAGACACATTAAAACACCAGGACAAGAGGACAGGCTTAGAAGTATATTTGGAGAGAATGCAGTGCCTCTTCCATGTTATTAACTATGACATCACAACTTGACGATGAAGTGGAGATGAAAGACGCCTCGGAAACAAAGGGAAGGGTATCACAAGGGTATCACAGTGAAGAGGTTACGTATCCAATGCTCCTCCTCAAGTCCACCCAGCAAAAAGATGAATACAGTGCAGCTTGTCTTCTGCGCACCACAGAGAACGTGTTTTTGTGAGTGTGTGTGTGTGATGTACTTACGTAAACATACCACGCCAGCCTGTTCATTCCCAACACATTACAGGTGACTTATAAATATTAAACATTATTGTGTGTATGTTTACCGACCTTGTAAATCTAAAGGGAGAAGCATAAAAAAAACTCCAAAAAAACACATGACGATAACTTTGAAAAATCTTGGCATTAGGTTTTTCTTCGTGATTTTATATGATGATTGCCAGTAAGAATGACTTTTTAAATAGCACAGCTGCATATTCCACACCACAACCACTCTAAAACACCCAGATCATCGGTCAAAGTACAACGGTAAACTAACATGAGATGCGCATCAACAAGGGTCACATATATGGCCCTTGAGCCGCGTGCACGAAGAGGATGAAGACGCGTGCACGGTACTGATAGCTTCAACACCTACTAGTAACACAGTCATCCTCGGTTCGGACGCAGCCAGTAATAGTTGGGAGGGTTAAGAGTCTACCAATCTCGCTCACTCACTCAGTCCTCGTCACTGAGTAGCGGGGAGGGCTAGCATAAGGTGAGGCAGTGAGTGAGGGGACTACGTACAGGAATCAAGGAACTCAAGTACAAGCCTAACACTCTCACAACACTCCCGCGCAGGTCAGATGTGAGTAAAGACGAAGGAGTGTATGATTGTGTGATTCAGGTAATGTTTAATTGATATCAGTTTACTTGACTGTTGATGGAGTTGTGAGGTCGATCAAGCTGATGTATTGTACGTACGTGTGGTGCTTTACTGGAGCCACTCTCATTTAATTACTTTTAATGTGGTGTAGTGAACGATGATGTGTATGATGGACTGTACCTATCACTGGGTGGTGTAGGTGGTGGGTAGCTGGTGGTGGTAGAGATTAGGTATTATTTGTGTGGTTATCTCTGAAAATCAAAGGAAAACGAAGGAAATGTATTTATAATATTTATGAGAGAGAGAGAGAGAGAGAGAGAGAGAGAGAGAGAGAGAGAGAGAGAGAGAGAGAGAGAGAGAGAGAGAGAGAGAGAGAGAGAGAGAGAGAGAGAGAGAGAGAGAGATTGTTTTAACATAATCATACTCTACGAGTGATCTGTTACAAAACACTGACCGCGTATCTAAGATAATGTCAATATTGAAGCAGGAAAACAAGAGATAAAGGCGAGGCGGTCGACAGTAGGGGGAGCAAAGATGAGATTTCATTATAGTAGTAAGAGCAGCGGCAGCAGCAACTAAGTACTTATTGTCTAGTAATAGTAAAACATTAATCATCATCATCATCATCATCATCATCAGAGCAGCAGCAACAACAGCAACAGAATAACAAGACAACGCACCAGCCGCCCCTCGCCCTTTACAGTAGACTTCGAGGAAGGTTGGTGGTGGTGGTGGTGGTGGTGGTGGTGAAGACTTGAAGGTTCAGCCAAACATGTCGGTGACGGCCGTGGCTCGAGGGATGGGCACCCTCTTCTATGTGGTGAGCCCCAACGACACTACCTTCCAGCATGTCGAGGATGTCCCCAACTACACGAACGAGGTGTGTGTGTGTGTGTGTGTGTGTGTGTGTGTGTGTGTGTGTGTGTGTGTGTGTGTGTGTGTGTGTGTGTGTGTGTGTGTGTGTGTGTGTGTGTGTGTGTGTGTGTGTGTGTGAGTGTGCATGTGTGTGTGTCTGTGTAATTTAGGTCTTAACGAATCACCTAATTCCTGATGGTGTTTGGGTCGTTGGGCGTTTCCAGGCGGTGCCCTTCTTCATAGCCTTCATCTTGCTGGAGTGGGCGGTGACGCATTACAAAGGCCGGAAAATAAGAGCCAACGACTTGTTTACTTCTGTACTTCACGGGGTTGTGTACGACGTCATAGGGTAAGTGCATGTGTTCTCGTCTGCTAGTGTGTGTGTGTGTGTGTGTGTGTGTGTGTGTGTGTGTGTGTGTGTGTGTGTGTGTGTGTGTGTGTGTGTGTGTGTGTGTGTGTGTGTGTGTGTGTGTGTGTGTGTTATTTGTTTGATTGCAGACCCTTGTGTATGTTCTGTCTTTGGGTTGGTGGCAAGGTGTGTGTTTCTCCTGACGTGATGTGAAGGCGTCTGCTTTTAACCTCCGAGAAAAAGGAAAAGAACGTGTCATGTTATTTCAAGAGTAAAGGAACACGTCTCGGACTTCAGGTAACATGTATGGGCATTGGGTATGTCTGTTGTAGTGATGAAATGCACTTCATCTCTGTATTGGTGAAAAAAGACCAGTGTGAAGGTTAATCCCGAAAAAAAAAAATTTAAGTCCGTGTTTGTTAGTCGAGGAGCAAAATCAAGCAAAGCAAGTCTTGTTGTTTGTGTTCCAACCTTGGCGTGTGTCCTTAGTTCAGGTTGAGGAGAAAGAGAAGGGGAGGGGATGGAGGGCCTCCGCTTCACCAAGTGCATCCGTTCGCCATCTTTCTGCCCCGCCCGCGTGGCCTCGCAGTGCTCCTGTACTTGGTTTGCACTCTGTTAACCCTCCTTGTGATGGAGTCCATTATATAGGTCACATCACGTGGTTGTTTTTATGTGTTAGTATTGTAGCCATGATATTATTATTCTTTCTTTCATGACAGAGGCCGTTATTCAAACTTCCTTTTACTCTAAACACACATTACCATCACGCAGCGTAGGTCTATTAGTCTGTGATTTGCTTGGATGTGTTAAGTACCACGCCTCAGCCAGCTGCGTTCCCTCACAGTATGGTGGTGGTGAGCTTTTACCTCTGTGGCTACGAGTGGCTGTACGAGCATCGCCTCCTTGACCTTGACTGGTCCTCGCCAATCACCTGGTGGGTCGCCGCTCTCGGGGTCGACCTCGGCTACTATTGTTTCCATCGAGCCACCCACGGTAAGGTTGTCCTTCTCTTGTCTCCGTGGAATATGTGTGTGTGTGTGTGTGTGTGTGTGTGTGTGTGTGTGTGTGTGTGTGTGTGTGTGTGTGTGTGTGTGTGTGTGTGTGTGTCAGCAAGACACACGTATTGCTTTATGTTACTTGATGTTTGTTCTGAATGTGATCATGACACGCCAGAAGATTAGTAACATAGTCTAGAATGTTACGTGGATGTGTCACTGAATCATGAGACCTAAATGATAGTACAACTGTGCCGCTTGGTCTATGAGTCACTGGGACCACTTACAGCTCAGAGTCCCAGCGTGTAACAAGTGTTTGATTGCACGTCTAATTGTACCTTCCCATTCTTACCCCCCTCTTCCCCTCCCCCCCCACACACACTTACACACACACACACACATACACACACACACACACACACACACACACACACACACACACACACACACACACACACACACACACACACACACACACACACACACCTCTGGAAGTGAGAGTTGAGTCCAATGGACTGTCCGCAGAGATCAACCTGGTGTGGGCGAGCCATCAGGTACATCACTCCTCCGAAGAATACAACTTCAGCACAGCACTCCGACAGTCCATTTGGCAGCGGTACTGTTCGATTGGGTTCTACCAGCCCTTGGCCCTCCTCGGAGTACCGATGCCCGCCCTCTTGGTGCACCTCCAGTTTAACCTAGTTTTCCAGTTCTGGATTCACACAGAAGTGATTGACAACTGTGGTCCGCTGGAGTGGATCTTCAATACTCCGTCTCACCACAGGGTTCACCACGGTCAGTCTGTCATGGCGTCAGCACTTACTTACCACACATGTTGTCTTCTGAATACACAACAATGCGGCTGAATATATGACGTCCTTTACTTTAAAATTTTATCATCAACATGTCACTATTACTTTCAAACCCTTAATCGACAAAAGTAGATTACAAGAGGAAACTTCCTGTTGTTTGTTGCCTAAAACTCCGTCATGTTTCACATCCTTGACGCGGCAATGTTCATTAGTACTCATTCCTTTTATTAGACTTAAAGCTACATACTGCAAAGTACACTAAGTATTGCCCAGCAGCAACATCCACTCCACCTGATAATTCTCACTCTTCAGGCGCGAACAAGTGGTGTCTCGACAAAAACTATGCTGGTGTCCTCATCGTATGGGACCGTTTGTTCGGCACCTTTCAGGCTGAGAAGCGCGACGAGAAGATTGCTTACGGTTTGGTGGATCAGCCACAGTCCCTCAATGTCCTCTGGCTTCAGGTGAGCTGATCTTCTCATAGCCTCCAGAAGTTCTGGGAAAATGAAATCTAATGACGTATTGTCACAAAGATTGCATTGTATTGTTCATTTTTCTCCTTCCGTGAAACTTTTTAAATTATTTAAACACGTTATTCATCAGAGTTTACAACGTGTACACAAGCTTCTAGGACGTGTGACGGCGTGTGGATTAAAAAGCGTTTCCTTGTCCTGTGTTGGCAGGTATTCTACATAAGGGCAGTGTTCCGTAAGGCGCGGAGCATGACCACCTGGGGGGACACCATGAGGGCGCTCTTTTACGGGCCTGGCTGGTTCCCTGGGACACCGCGCCTTGGGGACCCGGACACATTTCCCGACGTCAAGGGTCCCAGGGTGAAGTACAGCCCTGAGCTGCCCCGCTGGCAGGAGGCATATGTACTGGTCCACTTTATTATCATCCTCCTCATCCATCAGGCGTGGATCACCAAATTGGCCGTAAGTGATGGTCTTCTTACTTTATTGCGTGACTCATTGAAAGCCATCAGGATATACCTAAGTCAATATAATTCTGGGTCTAGAATCTATTACTTTTGAGCATTTCATCACAGATATGTAACAATACTATAAGGTGTCAGTAAAGAGGCGATAACCTTTCTTTTTTGTTCATTGTTGAATCTTCACTACAAAGTGGCCTCGAAGGACGCTTGTTTACTGTAAGGAGTGGGAAGAGGCGATCATTGGCAAGCCTCATTAACACGCTTTTCTTAACAGAGCTTCTCGTGGATGTCCGCTATCGTGTTCATGGCGTTCATATTCGTGTCTGCGGGCATCATCGGCGCCATGTACGACGGGTGGTGGTGGGCGCCCCTGGTGGAGGCTGCCCGCTGTATTGCCTACATAGCCTACGCCCGCAGTACTCCAGTCATTGGGTACCAGGCTCTGGACGCCGCCATTCTTTTCTATTTTGCAGTGTCTGCCTTCATTTGGACGTCTCAGAGCGTCACTGTAGTGAAGGCATCCATCAAGGCGGCCAAGCTGGAGTAACCTTGTCAACCTTGTATGGTGCTGTGCCGCCACTCGCCCACTATATCAAAACTGTTATAGTCACTCAAATGAATCCTAACGCATGGCTTGTGGATGACATAGCGAGTGTAACCTATATGTGCAGACTTGTTTTCATGAATTGTTCCGCGATAAAAAGTTGCTGTTCTGTTTTTCAGCAGTGGCTTACAGTATGACTGACACACTAACCATAAGGAAGACAGGATGCGTGTGGCGGGGGGTGGGGGGTGGATGGGGGGCTGCTTAGGCGATGGAAGAAATACATAATACTACTCAGTAAATAAATCCTGGTTAGGCGGCTTAAACCTTCACAATTATAACCATAGGGAAGGAAGAAGAACAGCAGCAGGATAAAGCTACATTCCCCTTCGTATTTATACTAGTGATGGAACACCTTCTAATACTCGTCTTCTCTCCTTAACCTGTTTTTGGAGCAACTGTTTATATCTTACTCACATGAAGCTGCACGTTTTATTGTGTTTATTATAAGTACACATGGGTCGGGTATTACACTTGTGTAATTCTCCTCTGAAGACTATACACATAATGCGTCCGTCCCTCGCATGCTTGTCCAGGCTTTAGGTTGGAGCTCTTGCCTCTGAAGGTTCTGTGTGTGTGTGTGTGTGTGTGTGTGTGTGTGTGTGTGTGTGTGTGTGTGTGTGTGTGTGTGTGTGTGTGTGTGTGTGTGTGTGTGTGTGTGTGTGTGTGTGTGTGTGTGTGTGTGTGTACCTAGTTGTTGCATACAGAAAACTATATATACTCGTGTTGTCATGTCCCCATATCTCGTATTATCAAATTGAACTTTAAACCTCTCACTACTTCTTTGACCAAAACATTCAAAGTATCAGTAATTACTCTATATGCAAAACTATACATTTTTTTTTGTTGTCTTTCAAGCATCTGGTCTTCTTTAGTTTCCCTTCACGTTCCCTTCCTCTTCGCTCATCCCATACCAGTAAATAATCTATATCGAATACTTCTCAGCCCTTCATATCATATCACCTCTTTCTTTTCTCCTTTAAAATGCTGGGCCAAGTATGTTCCTTCCATGGCATCCTAAAGACAAGTGAAGGTCGTAATTGTCGCTCATATTAATCAGGGTGTGGACGTATACAAATTGAAACCATAAAAAGAAAGACAAACTGAATATTTGATACTTTTTTATTCATTTTAATTTCCTTATAATATCAACACAACAGTAGCATTGTTTAAGTTCTGAGTTAAAACTTACGTGAAGAAAATTTATGTAATACGTATTTTACTGTGAGCTGTGTGATGGCACCAAGTTATGTTGCCATCAGGGAAGCCGAATAGTATATTATTATGAAAGGAGGATGACGAGGCAGTGTGATCAACAGAGGATGAAGAGGAGATAAAAGTGGAGGAAGAAGAAGAAAAAGAAGAAAAAGAAGAAGAGAAAAAGGAGGAGGAGGAGGAGGAGGAGGAGGAGGAGGAGGAGGAGGAGGAGGAGGAGGAGGAGGAGGAGGAGGAGGAGGAGGTGGTTAAGTTATACAAATCTACATATTCATTTCGTGACCATTAGGTTACACGCTGCAGTTCTCCGGTGGGACGCACATCATCGCAATAGGATCCATCACGTGGTCGTGGGAACAGGTTCTGAGGTGTCCCTTGTTACCTATGTCGTCCCTAGAACACTCGAAGTAGTCAGGGTCACATTTGTTGGGACACCTGGGGAAATAACCCTCCTCTACACAAACCCACTCGTCAACGCAGCTATCCACGGGGGGCCCATTGGTGCAGAGGACATTACAGGGAGCACTGCTTGAACAGGAACCCAAATTCGCATCGAAGTTACCGCTGGGGCAGTGACCATGACTAGTTTCGTCCGGGATTCCCGATACTACACAGAGGTAAAAGTTTGTGCAGTTTGAATAGTCAGGAATCATGAGATGGTTTTGCGCGTCATTCTTACTACATTCAGGTTTGCATGAACAGCATTTACTAGAATCATCCTGACACACGTTGCCATCAAAGTAAGGGCTTTCGGGCGGACAGGCAGCAACGGTTCCAATGCCCCCACTACATTCCATGAAGGCGCTACAGTTATAGAAAAGAGCTATTTGTCCCATGACAGGATTATTACAATCATATGAGCATTTTTGACAGGGTTCATTGCACGTGTAGCCTTCCTTCATGCAAGTTTTTGTGGTGGTATCAAACTTCTCGCCCTCTGGACAACTGAACGAGATTTTGCTCCACTCGTTCCAACCAAAGCACACGTAGTACATGTCGCAGTGAAACGGGTCGTCAGCCAAATTTCCAAGTCCTGACCCATAGTGGTGGCAGTCCACCTGGCATGGTTTCAACTCCCTTACCGTGCTCCCGGCTTGAACCTGCAACATGCCAAAGAGTAGTTCATCAACACACTCACGTGGTATTATAATACAATGTTTTCTAAATCTGTTTAAAAGTGTTGGTAAGATAGATTTATTTTCTAGATAAATTGTTATTTGTCGTAACATGTTTGTTTGGGAAACATTGAACTAATATGGTCTCGCCACCAAACTTGTCTGGAGACATCATAGTTGGATAGGCTCCCTGACCCCCCTTCCCGCCCGGAAAAAAAATAAATGAAGAAATAGATAAATGAAGATATATAGTGTATATATGTATATGTATATATATATATATATATATATATATATATATATATATATATATATATATATATATATATATAATCAAGAATAAAAACATCAAAATGAAGGAGGATATATCTCCTGTAGTGATAGTGTGATTATTGATACTTGATTGAGTAGTGTTGGGACGCGTCACTGACCAGCAGGAGAGTCCAAACGAGTATTAGTGTGTACAGGAGCATCCCAGGAGCTGTCTTGGAGCTGCGGGACAGAAGAGTATATACGTGGCGAACCAGCGCATAAATAGCTGGGGACGGCCACACCTGTTTGTATATATCGGGTAGCGATGAGATACACCACCTGAGGGAGGGAGCGAGGGAGGGGCGTGAAAATGGCTACAGCAGTCGATGTGGCTTTATTTTACTTACTATTCTCTGAAGTCTTCACTGCATTTGCTTGCCTCTTAAACGCAAGGCACATGTAAGATAAACAAATAGGGTGAGATTTGTGGCTTTCACTATAACTCACAGTTTTTGTTCATGACGTAACTGTCCTTTCTATTTCCAAGATGCGTAGCGAGTGGGGTGGGGGTGGAAGGAAGGGTGACGCCCTGGTTAGGTAAAGTAAACTCACTCATAATACATAAATACATAATACATGCCTTTGTTATTTTCAAAGCTGTATTTCTTATGTACTGAGCTGTTGAAGAAAAAGAGCAAACTTATGAAAATTAACTATTCCTTATTTGCCCGAGCGAAACAATGGCAACTATACTTGGGCAAAACTGACGTATAGGAGTAGAAAATTACCAAAATATCACGGTATTTTCCATCATACTGTATTGTAGACTACTCAAATTTTGCATGGTATTATGTATTTAGTACTACGCAGTTACTTAGCGTCTCTGTACTCTCAAGACCACAGAGTTAGCGTGTAACGTGCCGCAGAAGAGAGCTGACTCCCTTGCACTGCTAAAGGTTTGAACAAAGAATAGGAAAGTTACACAAAATCTGAATGTTTTGGTATCAACACATTTTAAATACTGATTTTTGAAATGTTATGTTTGCAGAACATTTCAAAGAAGTAAAGCAAATAAATGAGGGTTGAATAAACAGATTTTGGCTCACTGATTCGAAGGAAAGTTGAGAACCGCTGCTTGAGTGTTTGTACATTCCCGCGTACGCACTCCTCGACAACTGTCCTTCGTGAAATAAATTAGAAAAAAAAAGAAAAAAGTAAACAGCCATGCAATTATCTGTTTCCTATATTATTCAGGATTTCAAATTATTAAGGATTGACTTTTATTTTGATCACCACCACCACTACCACCGCTACCAACACCACAACGGCCGTCACCGCCATCACGAGGCAGCGGGAGAGTTGTTGTTGTGAGGATGTGATGTTCGTGAAGGTCTCGTCTCAAGTCCACCTGTGTTTGACTGTTTTTACCGTGTTACAGAACGGTTCAGCTTCAACTTTGTCATGCATTCAGCTGGACTATAGTACATAGAGATCTCACTCCAATGAGTAACTTAAGACACCATTATTGTCACCGTAATCACCAAAAATAAGAATTTATAAGCTGTTACTCTTCTCAAGGATAATTTTTTTGAATATTGCGACACGACATTGATTTTTACTGCATTCTGGGAAAACTGTAAATGGATCACCTGTCTCCCGGAGCAGATTACTCAACATTTCAATGTGCGTTAAACATTTTTTCTTCTCCGTGAGAAACCATCAAATGGACTCTTTCATCCTCCTGATATTTTTTCCATCAATGATTGTTTGTTATCAATGTTTGTTCCCATTAATTCCTCATTTGGTAAGATACATAAAAAAGAACCAGACTTATTGTGTTACCAGACACAGAATGGTTCCACATACTTCTGGAACTGATATTGTAGTGTTGTTTTTTTATATCAAACCGAAGAGCTGCGTAAGCGTTTTCTTTGTAGATTTTTCAAGGCAAAAATAAAAGTTTATATAAAAAAATAAAACACAAAGCTCCGAGGACGGCGCCGTGACGGAGCCCTGGCCACGTAGCCAGACACAGCACCTGATAAGACAAGACTCACTTCAATAAAGCATACGTGACCTCACGCACGCCTGCACGCACGCACACACACACACACACACACACACACACACACACACACACACACACACACACACATACACACACACACACACACACACACACACACACACACACACACACACACACACACACACACACACACACACACACACACACACACTACACACACGCACACACGCACACACACACACACACACACACACACACACACACACACACACACACACACACACACACACACATACACACACGCACACACACACACACACACACACACACACACACACACACACACACACACACACACACACACACACACACACACACCCGCGCGCGCGCACGCGCGTGGAGGGCGTGGTAATTACATAAAAATTACATATCATAGTTTGGTCTGGATACCAATGAAAAAAGATTAAAAACCACTGTCCTAGACACATACAGTACGTTGTCTGGCGTAGGACTCTATGCCACATCACTCTCATTATCAATTTTTTGCCAATAAAAAATTTAAATAATTACCATTGAAAAACAAAACAAATCAAAGGTAACATATATATTTTTATATGATAGAAACGGAGTATTGTGTTTCATTGGTGCTGTGTTGATCGATTAAAGTATTACGAGGAGAGACATGGAGGATTTCTTGTTGAGTATATCTGTATGACATTAGCCACGGTGACACGTATGTACTTCACTGATCAATATATAAACATACACACACACACACACACACACACACACACACACACACACACACACACACACACACACACACACACACACACACACACACACATACACACACACACACACACACACACACACACACACACACACACACACACACACATATATATATATACATATATATATATATATATATATATATATATATATATATATATATATATATATATATATATATATATATAGTCCGACATAAAATTGTTAAAAAGGGTAATACATTATTTTATTCCTTCTAAAGCTTCTGCCGTGTCCTGCTCTTCTGTCTCTCTATTGGCATATGTCATAGTGCCAGTTTCTTTAAGGTATTCCTTGAAATAGATATCTGTCTCCGAATTTTCAAGAAAAAATGTAGGAGAATAAGAGTTGCGTTGTTCTGGGTAAAGGCGTGGGTGGCGTCAGGTGTTGAGTGATTACCAGCGGTGGTCCAAGGGTGGGCTATTGGTATATATATATATGTATATACAGAAGCAGGGGACCTTTAAACAAGCACCTCTTGGCCGGTGGATCCCTTCGTCTCTGTTCTTTTCTAAGCTGTCATTGTCTAGCCCTGAAGAATGCGTCCTTACGCCATCGTGGCCCTGCTCATGGTAAGGCGACCTTAAAAGATACATGATATACTCAACATCTATGTGGCTGAAACAGCTTCCAGCATTAGTAACTTTTCATAACTTTTATGTTTTGTTTTACAGTGGAGTTACTGTTTAAATCTGTAATTGTTTCATAAGTGTCAAGTTAAACATGACTATTGTGTTCCAAATTATGTAAATCAGATGAGAGTGAAACACAAATGTTTCTCCGCAGACCCACTCCACCTCCTCACCTGTAATATACACGAACACGTACACATTCTCACATCAGTGGTGACTTTTTGTCTTGTTGCAGGTGGGGATCAACGTCTCCGTCGGGATGAACACCTGCGTCATAGACTGCACTCATGGCCAATCCTTAACCGCAGACCCTGTCGACTGCAAAAATTATTATATTTGCTATGATTTCTATGACCACAGCGAGTTTCCGTTCGCTTGCGAGGGTAACAAGTTTTTCGATACAGTTTCACATACCTGTCGCGAATCGGGTTATCACTGCACCCCTGAATGTGAAAAGTGTTCCTTTGACTGTGCAAATCCTGTATTAGGGAACATAGCAAGTTTAGTCGACTGTAAAGTTTACTATGAATGTAAAACTGGTTTGTGGATCACATGTCCCTTAGACAAACCGTTCTTCGATGGGAACGTTTGTCAGAAGGACGCGACACATTGTTGT
Organism: Cancer borealis; assembly: GCA_036785275.1. Classification (NCBI taxonomy): domain Eukaryota; kingdom Metazoa; phylum Arthropoda; class Malacostraca; order Decapoda; family Cancridae; genus Cancer; species Cancer borealis. The sequence continues at coordinate 59,280 of JAXIVD010001155.1, forward strand.
ACTTGCAGGTCACAATGCACTCCCATTGACGTAATAAGTCACAAAATGGTGCCAGACTACCGCAACTGCACCAACTTTTACTTGTGTATTCAAGAAGGATTCCCTGACGAGTCGAGCCACGGCCACTGTCCTCATGGTAATTTTGATCCCCAAGCAAACACGTGTAAGGATGGTGCCCCCTGCATACAGCCGTGTGTCTGAGGACGTCAGCTTCTAGCAGGTTTGAAGGTTGTAGTGTAGTCAGCCCGCATCATGGCCTCTCTTCATCACTACAACTCTCAGATCCGTTCCACAGCCGACAACACTGTTTACCCTTAAGACATGAACGAATTAATATGTATACATGTACTTAATAAATTAATTGTATGGTGCTGCAAAAAATAATAAAAAGCCAATTTATGTATTAAAGGAATCTAATATACAAAAAAACTAGTTTATTTTACTTATTTTTTTCACCCTGAACGGAATATCTTCTCCCAAACTAGTAATTGCATGATGTGGCCTATATGGCCCACTGGTGTTAGCTGCGACATCGGTCGATTCCCGCTGTTCATCCTCACACTAAAAAATAAAAGTTCCCTTACAACCACAAATCATATTGTAATGTCTGCTTTACTCTTGGGTTCATTATGAGGAAGCAGCTCACTTCCCAGTACACAGCAGCAGACGGCATCTAAGTTGCAGTCATCGAATGCAGACAGGAAACAGTAAGATGTAATGTGGGTGAGCTGATTGTTTTCCGTTTTATCTCTCGAGGTGGAAGTTTACATTGCAGCTCCATTTTATAGCTTGCATTACTGTTTTTGAAGTGATGCCAAGAATCAATCCCTGTCCTTCAACGAACATGTTGTTACGGAAGAGTAAACAGCTTGCTGGTGCCAGGATTGGTAAGTGTATAATAGCACGTACTAGTGCTCTGAAGCGTCTCAACCTTCATGTATCACTACTTTAGGCAGAAAAGAGTAACACATTTACAAAATTCATTCAAAACTTCCTTAATGCATGAATGACTATATATATATATATATATATATATATATATATATATATATATATATATATATATATATATGTATATATATATATATATATATATATATATATATATATATATATATATATATATATGTATATATATATATATATATATATATATATATATATATATATATATATATATATATATATATATATAATAGGTATATATATATATATATATATATATATATATATATATATATATATATATATATATATATATATATAATATATGTATATATATAATGTATATATATAAATATATATATATATATATATATATATATATATATATATATATATATATATATATAATAGGTATATATATATATATATATATATATATATATATATATATATATATAATATATATAAATATATATATATATATATATATATATATATATATATATATATATATATATATATATATATATATATATACTTACATTCCAATTTCATTTCATTACAGCTCCAAAGAGTGCACGTCTCTTGTTCTTTCTTTACAATTCTATAAATCTTAATGTAAACTTTATTATTAAAGACAAAATATGATTTCAACCAAAAATTTAAAGGATGGGAAACGTTAGTTTAGGTTTGGTTTAGGTTTCGTCAAATTATTGACATAACTCATGAAAATTGTTACCAAGGGGCTCTCAGGCATGCTGTTCACGAATCTGGACTAATTTTTCTGATTACAATAATATGGATTATCGATTAAGGTCGAATATAGTTTCCCCCGTTTTACTACGAAAATATTACTTTTACAGGAAAAATGCATAGAAATAAAGCTATGGATCATAATAACATATATCGGTTGCTGTCATCACTTTTCCTATAACTTGTACATCTTTGGAGAAAATATACGTTTTGTGAAAAGAAATACATTTGTACTCTTTTTTTCCATTCTTACATCTCCACTTACATTCAAATTTCATTTAACTATTACTCAGAAGAACGGTTGTATTATGTTCTTGCTTTTATATTATATGTTTATTTTACATACACGTCATATTTTTATGACGTATATATATATATATATATATATATATATATATATATATATATATATATATATATATATATATATATATATATATATATAATATATGTATATATATAATGTATATATATAAATATATATATATATATATATATATATATATATATATATATATATATATATATATATAATATAAGTGTATATAATATATATATAAGTGTATAATAGCACGTACTAGTGCTCTGAAGCGTCTCAACCTTCATGTATCACTACTTTAGGCAGAAAAGAGTAACACATTTACAAAATTCATTCAAAACTTCCTTATTGCATGAATGACTATATATATATATATATATATATATATATATATATATATATATATATATATATATATATATATATATATATATATATATATATATATATATATATATATATATATATATATATATATATATATATATATATATATATATATACCTATTATATATATATATATATATATATATATATATATATATATATAATAGGTATATATATATATATATATATATATATATATATATATATATATATAATATATGTATATATATATGTATATATATATAAAAAAAAAAAAAAAAAAAAAAAATATATATATATATATATATATATATATATATATATATATATATATGTACTTACATTCCAATTTCATTTCATTACAGCTCCAAGGAGTGCACGTCTCTTGTTCTTTCTTTACAATTCTATAAATCTTAATGTAAACTTTATTATTAAAGACAAAATATGATTTCAACCAAAAATTTAAAGGATGGGAAACGTTAGTTTAGGTTTGGTTTAGGTTTCGTCAAATTATTGACACAACTCATGAAAATTGTTACCAAGGGGCTCTCAGGCATGCTGTTCACGAATCTGGACTAATTTTTCTGATTACAATAATATGGATTATCGATTAAGGTCGAATATAGTTTCCCCCGTTTTACTACGAAAATATTACTTTTACAGGAAAAATGCATAGAAATAAAGTTATGGATCATAATAACATATATCGGTTGCTGTCATCACTTTTCCTATAACTTGTACATCTTTGGAGAAAATATACGTTTTGTGAAAAGAAATACATTTGTACTCTTTTTTTCCATTCTTACATCTCCACTTACATTCAAATTTCATTTAACTATTACTCAGAAGAACGGTTGTATTATGTTCTTGCTTTTATATCATATGTTTATTTTACATACACGTCATATTTTTCGAGTTATATATATAAAAAGAATTGTGTGGCAAAAACTCTAAAGGAAATTTTATGACACTTCTAAATCTTATGTAAATTGCTGCATAGGGGTTCTTTGGCATGCTGGTCACGAATCTGGACTCAATTTCCTAATTATTATTTATAAACACCATTTCATCCTAGCTTGCCTCATGAGAGTAATTCAAATACCCATTATCTAACTTTATTGGGTGATGCTGGTTTCCTACGAAGCAAAATGTCTAGAAATGACCTATCCTAAATTTACTAAACATAACGGATTAATGTTAATTGGTTTCCCTTTATTTAACTGCTAGTTAATTAGAACTTATTAAAACTATTTTTTTCCATTCTTACATCTATACTCTCTTTCCAATTACATTTTACTATAGCTCAAAAGAATGTACGTCTCTTGTTCTTCTTTTTTTTTTTACTATTCTATACCGTTTTTTACGTAAACCTGATACTTTTCGAATTAGAAAAACATGATTTAAACCAAGAACTTTAAGGTGGAGAAACGTTAGTTTAGTTAGGTTTAAGTTTGGTAAAATTAAGACACAGTTCATGAAAATTGTTACAAAGAGATTTTCGGGCATGCTGATCACGAATCGGGACTCAGTTTTCTGATTAGTGTAATATATAATTTTGATCACGTCCACACGTCCTTGATAGTGAACCAAGACGTCCGATCTCCCTTAGTGCTACGCTAATTCGTCCTGGCAGCATCAACGCAGCCTAATAGGGTGGAGAAGGGTTCGTCGGGGAGAGTTCTGCCGGGATAGAACATTGTGTTACTACGTCTGTGGTCCAGAGGTATTCTAACAGTGGTTAGCTTGTTTGTCGTCACTTTGCTCGTCCTTCTTTCTCCTATTTAGTGACATCACCTCTGTCTACTTTAGCCAGTGGAATCCAAGAGAATGATGGTAAGAGCGTACTATTGATTGTTTGGCTCACAAGCTTTAGTGCCTGGCTGCGTGCCACTCCCCATACCCCCACCTTTCCTGCCCATCACCCCCCCCCCCCACACACACACGTATACTTCATGACCATTGAGTTTTGAGAGTTTCAGCGACTCTGCACTCAGGACAACGTTGCACAAGACGCTTTGTAGTTTCTTAATGCCGTCATTGGAAATCAGTGTGGTGAGGCCTTTCAGTCATACAACCAGATGTGGGAATAAATTAAAGTGTCACATTGGCACGCTCATTAGAGCCTTAAACGTTTATGAGTGTGCCAACGTGATAATATTAGAACCATCGCCAATTATTTTAGCAAGGTGTTGACATTGTTTTCTTTCATTTGTTTACCTTACTCGCTCCGTAAGACTTGAGAGGGTAACACCCGTTTCCTATATGACGTGTTTTATATTTCAGTGTTTCAGTTCGTGGATTCTTGTGCCGAGAGAATGTGACATCTTGTGTTGCCTTCAAACCTGGACTGGGAACCCTTGATTTAAGATGACTTTACGAGGGACAAAATCAGTACAGATTCAGGTGTTCGGGAATAAGGTTTAATGTTTTATTCTGTTATCCCGAGAGGATGCGGTAAAAAAGTTTTGCGTTTTAATTATTTTCCTCACGCATCTACCCGTAAAATGCGAACTCCCATAACGGACTAAGGCACAGTTTGAACAGTGATGGTTGTCCTTCCTATATTTTAGTATGATATCCCAAACTCCTAAACTCTTGAGGCTGAAAGAGTTAACATGTTCTGCTAAAACTGGTTCGCCTCGCTTTCTGGGGATCACAACTGCTTCTTAATTGAGGATACTATAGCAATGTCTTTTCCTTAGAAATTCACTAAAATCAATCTTTCTTTAAGGGTGAATAAGATTTTACAGTCGAGGATAAGATAATGTTCTAGGGAAGGACATGAAGTGTGTCAGGTGTTGCGTGATTAGCAGTACTGGTCCAGAGATGGCCTCCTGTATATATACGAGTCAGTGGAAAGCTCGGGAGGTAAGTCTAGCCAGTGGGTTCTTTCATCTTACTCCTGTTTAGCTGTAATTGATGAACACTGAAGAATGAGTCCTTACGTTATTGTGGCGTTACTCATGGTAAGTGATCAGCATCGAATATAATGCATCATTTCCTCATACACTTCTTGATAAGGATCCGTGTACATAGTTCCGGCATGAATTATTTCCTTCACTTTTTGCTTATATTTCGTTCACTATTTCCATATTTCCAGACTTTCTTGGCTTTACATTCAATTTGCAATTCTGGATTTATAAGTTAAAATAGTCGGTGTGGTACAACTCACACTTATAAATGCGTATAAAGTATCCTCATTGACATACAAATCAAGAAATCATTCATGACTTCCATTCCAGGTGGCCATCGGCAACGTCATCGGGTTGGACACATGCGTCATAGACTGTTCGCAGAGTAACGTACAACACCTGACTGCAGATCCACTCAACTGCAAA
>JAXIVD010001155.1:70000-87500 GCA_036785275.1 Cancer borealis
AAATCTGAAATTGTTTCATAAGTGTCAAGTTAAACATGACTATTGTGTTCCAAAGTAAATAAATCAGATGAGAGTGAAACACAAATGTTTCTCCGCAGACCCATTCCACCTCCTCACCTGTAATATACACGAACACGTACACATTCTCACATCAGTGGTGACTTTTTGTCTTGTTGCAGGTGGGGATCAACGTCTCCGTCGGGATGAACACCTGCGTCATAGACTGCTCTCATGGCCAACCCCTTGCCGCAGACCCTGTCAACTGCAAAAATTATTATATGTGCTATGATGGCTACCACAGCGAGTTTCCGTTCGCTTGCAATGGTAACAAGTATTTCGACATAAATTCACACACCTGTCGAGACTCTGGCTATCGCTGCACCTCTGAGTGTGAAAAATGTTCCTTTGACTGTTCCGCTCCTGTATTGGGGAAAAGAGCAAGTTTATTCGACTGTGGGGTTTACTATGATTGTAAGAATGAAAAATGGCACTCGTGCCCTGATGACAACCCGTTCTATGATGGAAACGTTTGTCAGAAGGACAGCCATAATTGCTGTACCTGCAGACCGCAATGCACCGTTGTAGACGCTGGCGATCATGCCATGGTTCAAGACTATCGCAACTGTAGCAACTTTTACCTGTGTATGGTACCAGGAATCCCTGACGAGTCCACCCACGGCCACTGTCCGATCGGCTTTTTCGACCCAGAAGCTAAAACGTGTAGGGAGAACATTCCCTGCATACAGCCGTGCGTGATGCCTGCTAAGTTCTAACAAGCAGACATGGCCCTCAGGCACAATCCATGGACGCATTCACTGGCCGCGTCCAAAATTCTTACCTTGAGTAGATTTACTCATTAGATTCGCAATCTGATAAGTTAAGAATAAAGTGAATAATCTGGAGAGGTTAGAGCATACATCTTTTTACATACGTAGATGAAATAAATGTTGCAGTACGAGTGTTTGTGTGTGTGTGTGTGTGTGTGTGTGTGTGTGTGTGTGTGTGTGTGTGTGTGTGTGTGTGTGTGTGTGTGTGTGTGTGTGTGTGTGTGTGCGCCCCTACCATTAGTATCCACATTGTGCATGAAGAAAGTGTAACTGGAATTCAATAAAGTCGTTCCGGTGATTGGAAATGCAAGTGAGATACAGTTATATAACAAGTAATATTGGCGATCGTCCAGAGGAACAAAAACTGTTTCATGATTCACAGCATTGACTTACAAAGGGTAGACCGTGTTTCATTCATCATTAGATCTACAATAAAAAATCATTATTAATATTATTATTGTTATTATTATCACTATTATTATTGTTATTGTTAATATTGTCATTATTATAATAATAATAATAATAATAATAATAATAATAATAATAATTATTATTATTATTATTATTGTTATTATTATTATTATCACTAGTAGTAGTAGTAATAGTAGTAGTAGCAGTAGTATTCTAATGGTATGGTTCTCTCTCTCTCTCTCTCTCTCTCTCTCTCTCTCTCTCTCTCTCTCTCTCTCTCTCTCTCTCTCTCTCTCTCTCTCTCTCTCTCTCTCTCTCTCTCTCTCTCTCTCTCTCTCTCTCTCTCTCTCTCTCTCTCTCTCTCTCTCTCTCTCTCTCTCTCTCTCTCTCTCTCTCTCTCTCTCTCTCTCTCTCTCTCTCTCCTCTCTCTCTCTCTCTCTCTCTCTCTCTCTCTCTCTCTCTCTCTCACACACACACACACACACACACACACACACACACACACACAGACACACACATATTTCAGTAAATTTTCTATGATTGCTTTTAGGGGCGACTAAACAACATTTTTTTATTAATTGAAATGGTTACCATTTACATTTTTTTTTATATCAACATATCTTTCTGAACGTCAAGGAAAGTGATTGGACTATTCTTAGGATGGTATAAGTACCCATAAGACTATTTAGACTCGAAAACAAAACGCGGGCCGCCACACCTGCTATACAAGATCGGTCATGATGTTGTTTTCGGCCCCAAAGAAAAAATTATTATATCACCGCATTTATATTTTTCAATATTCAAATAAAAATTGAGATGTATTGATATAACTACATCGAGGAGTTTTTGGCAGGATTGCATGCTACTGACCTGGAAATTTTTCATTATCATCGTTTTGAAAGAGAAAAATCAAAACAAAACAATCCCAATATTGCTGAATCTATAAATATTTACCAATCAAAATAATCTAAAAATATGCTGTTGTATGAGTTTTTAGAAGGATTACATAGGCCAAATGTTGAACATCGTACTGCGCATGCGCGTCCACTGCTCCGCCAAAACATTTGAACATTTAGTAAATACGAGTACTGGCGTCACAACATTATGTCACAATGAAGACCAGGCACGGCTCCACCGGTAACTATACGTCCTCCCTTTAATGTACAGTACCTAATGTATGTGTAGAAGGTAATAAAAATCCAGGGAAGTGTAAGGGGGCCCTGCGAGAGTAAAGAGGAGGAGCAGAGAGGGTGTTACAGGTCACAACTTGTATGTTTGTTACGTTACGTTACATTATACAGCCGTTGTTAACTAAGTACAACCTAAATCCTGAAACTTATTAGAGTGAATATAATCGGTAGTATTTAAGGCTTGTATGGGTGAAGTAATGTTTCAATATTTTCTTTAGCATAACATTTATTTATTTATTAATTTCCTTTATTGTGAATTGTTTAGCGGGTGATTATATGATCATACCGTATCTTGTATTTTTATGGCATCGCATAGTGTATACCTGTATGGGTTTTTGGTGGAAATTATAATCAATTGTTACTGTTGTGACGAGGACAACCTCCCAAACGTTCATGTACAGTGCGTGAGGTTAGGTTACGTTAATATAGGGATTGAAATTATATCTTTAATTATTTTATTTGTCCTTTTGGTAATTATATAAAATAGTAACTCAAAACTTAATGATATCAGGGATGAAATCAGATTTATTGTAATACAATATATACCATGTGATAAATTTCTTGATTTATTGCCAAAATGATCTAGTGAATTTGAAGTAAAAGTTTTGTTTGTGCTATTTAAAAACAAAATTTTTGTTTTTACATGTAATAGATGTGAAAAGTTTTAAGATGATTTACTGACAGATACTAACTTTCAACAGGTACCACTTCAAAACCCCAAGGAAGATTATTTAGGAAGACAAAACAGTCACCATGCAAGCTTGCCCTCAAAGGAAGGCAGGGTTCACACAAGCCTAACACCCAAGATGTCCCCTCGGCTTACCAATCACCAGTGTCTACAAGGAAGAAAATTCATTCACAAGTAGAAAATGTCAGTGAGAATTGTATGATTTTACAAGAAACTCTGTCTCCCATCATAGGAAGTAGAAGACAAGGTCTGGGACAAAGGAAGCTGACAAATATAACGAATGTGTGTCGGGATCCAAGTTCTGGTGGTGAGGGAACAGAGAAGGAAAATAACGCTCCTCTCAAGAAAAAGAACAGTTGGCAAGAAAATAAAGTATCTCCATTGGAAGAAAGGGTGAACATGAACACGCCCAATAAAGGAAAGGAGATCATTGAGGATGGCAAGAAGCAGGCAGTGAGAAGAGGAAGTGTGGTCTCTGACAAGGAAAATGTTTTAGTTACAAATACAACTCACACTCCAGTAAGGAAGTCCAAAAGAATCACGGTGGCCACCAAAAGCAAGAGTGTGCAGGACATACTTAAGCCAGTGAGGAAGAAACCAATAAACAAGAACCAAATTGAAACCAATATTATATCAGAAACAAATAAACTGAACAAGGAAGGAGTATCTTCATCTCAAACTGGCATAAAGGAACCAGAACCTCAACCAAAACAACAAAAAGTTTACCGTGCAAGAAGTCTTAAAACCAGTCCTTCAGCGGCACAAGTAAGCAACGTCACAACAAAGTCACCTAGTAAGGATGTGAGTGACAGTGCTACAGACCAAGAATGTTCCGGTAATGAAAAACAAAATGCCAAACCAAACAAGGTTACTGCAGTGCTTCCTAGGAGAGTGACAAGGAGGTCAAGCCAACCAGATAAAGATGACACTCCAAAGAAAAACATCGGAAAGGATGACCAAACTCCCAAGATGTCTGGCACATCTAAAAGAATTAATAAAGGTGTATCATCAGCAAATATTAATAAAAGCAACAGATTGTCCGGTAAACTCCCAAGAAAGGATGACCAAACTCCCAAGATGTCTGGCACATCTAAAAGAATTAATAAAAGTGTATCATCAGCAAATATTAATAAAAGCAACAGATTGTCCGGTAAACTCCCAAGAAAGTCACAGAACACATTACAGAATATAGAACCATCTAGCAGCTCAGACTCTCAAGGAGGAACTCAAGCAAAATCTAAGCCACCTGTTTGGGCTTCAGTCAAAGGTATCAAAATAACCCCAGGGAAAAGAAAGTCCTTCAGAATTAACAGTGATACTTATGACTTTCCCAACAGTCCGCATGAAAGGCAAGCAGACGTTAAAAGGAGGAGAATAGCGAAGCCAAGAAAACAGACTAAGAAAAAGAAGAAGCCATGTACCAAATTAACACTTCTCACAACAGATCCTTCTTGGCAGGGCACTGCTTCCAAGGGCATGCCATTCCTTAGTGCCTCCTCAGCCTCTACCACTAACAAGACCACTGCCTCTGCAAGCTGCTACACTAACTCTGCAATTGATGGCTGCGATGAAGCATCCGTGCCCAGCAATATGTCAAGTATTGGAGATGAGGGAACTGGAGAAGCGGAATTTTCTTCAGGATTTGAGTTTGAAGGTTCCACTGATCTCTTCCTTGGCTTTGAGGGGGAGACCAGATCCTCTTTTGTCATTCCCGAGAAAAACAGAAAGAGTAATGCTAATGAGTCAGTTCCCATGACCTCAGCCAGTGTGTTACCTACCCCAGTCTTATCCAAGCACATCTCCAAGTTTATAGGAGGCTCATCTACCCCGAGAATGGAAAACTTAGCAGGACCTTCATATGACCAAGAAACAAGGACAGATAATGATAGTATAGCTCAGTGCTTTGGTTTTGATGATGAGCCAGAGGATGAAAGTGGGCTCAACCTATCCCCTGTCCAGCAATCCAGATCACGGCATGTCCTGGAAGTCACAGGCGCTTCGGACATGACAGATGGAGAATTACATCCAGCCACTCTGCCATCCAGGTTCTCTTGGAGCTCACTACGGCCAGGTAACAGAAGCAGAGGATCCAGCACCCGGTCCTCGAGTATGATGGCCCAGGGACGCTCGGTGACCTCCTCCACGGACATTTCACGTCAATCCCAATCCAAGATAACATCATTCGCTGCACCAACTATGGATAAACAGCATCGCAGACCAAGAAGGGATAAAACAGGTCATGATAAATTACAAGACACGCTAGATACAAATGCTGAGCCTAGTGATAGAATAGAAGGTGCTGAGGTGTCTGTACTATTTGATGAAGATGAATTGATGGAAAAACAGTCACCAGAAGACAAGGCAGCAAGTACAGCACCAAAGTCTTATTCAAAGGCTCCAAATTCTCCTGAAAAACATTTTGCAAAGGTTAGTGATCTAAACATTGCCTGGCACATTTTTTTTAAATATTTTTTTTTGCTGTTTTCTTTTACATTGAATTTACCATAAGAAAAATTAGTACCTACCTCACCTTTGTAAGATTTAAAAATTTTTAGAATAGGGTAAATATTTGAGTTGCTGAAAGGCTACATAAAAATTCTCCTTTTCACAGGCACCAAGAAAGTCATATGATCGATCTTCACTGCTTGAGGCAAAACAAAAGTATATTGAGATGCATGGAGGATATGCTGGTGATGGGGATGACACTGAAGAGGTGAGATTATCTGCTATCATTTGTTTTATTGGGTAATTATAACTATCCAACTGTAATCTGACGCCCCACTTGCTCCAGGAATATCTTCTAAAGGGGATGATCCAGCAGAAGAGCTTCCATCTCCCTCTATCCATACACTCCTTCCCTGCTAGTTGAACCCCATCTCCTTATTAGCACTTCTTTTAAACATGTAGAAAATCCAACCACTTTCCTCCCTTGTAAAGCTCTTTCTCTGGTCTCACCTCCCACGTTTGCACTGGATCGAATTAAATTACTTCAATTCATGTACCTTTTTGATTTTGTTCTCCATTCAAATTAATTTCACATTCTTTCTAACATTCAACTCTTACCTGATATGGAGAATTAAAATGAGCCACCTTTAATCTACTCAAACCCCATCATTATCACCTTACTTCTGTGTATATTTGCCTTTAGTTTATGTCTTGCACTCACTATCAAATCCATCTACCAGGTTTCATAGTTCACACTCATCTGCTACAATCAGGACTGTATCATCGACATACATAATTTTCAACACCCATTCACCCTTTGCTTTTCATCTCTTGGTACTGTCCACATGCATATCAAACAGCTGTAGCGACGTCACGCGTTCCTGCCTCACACCATCTTGTGTTCCGAAGATTTCACTCATTTCTCCATTTACCCTTGATACATGCCTTAGCAATCTTATTAAAAGGTGTTTCTTTTTTACCTCATTCAGCTAACTTCCACCTACACATACACACACCTTCAGTACATCTCACATTGCCATCCAGTCTATTCTATCATACACTTTCGTAAGGTCCGTGAATGCAACTCTTACCTAAGTATTTTTTTCAGCTACCTGTTCACTCTCTACATCCTGAACTTTCTTCCAATATTAACACCATATGACCTTGTTTTGGCAGCGCCTCAAAAGTTTATCAATTAATGCTTCCACTATAGTCTTTTATCATTGTTATTCTTTTCACTCGGTTACCTTCCAAAGCCTTTGTCTACTTTATTGTACTCGTTTCTACTACTTGTTTTGGTGTCCTTTTATATTCTATACATTCTCTTACTAGCATTTCTTATTCTCTGGTGCATTCCTTTCCACTGTTTCATGTTTGTCTATATATATATATATATATATATATATATATATATATATATATATATATATATATATATATATATATATATTTATTTATTCCTAGATGATATGATCCCCCTTATGGCACATAGAAACATACATCTACTTGCATTTCCCGTACATGTGTGTGATTGTGGTGTGTGTGTGGCTGGTTGCATTACCCATTTCACTGTGCACTATTTTCTTTGCAGTGATTCCCGTTTTTCTAATCTAAGTTCCGTGTTATATTTAGTGTGTGTTTGGGGGGAATGGACTTTTCTTTCTTATGTGGTAATTTTGCTTTGCTTTGCAGGATGAAGCACAGATCAAGAAGCATCAATCCAAGACTCGAAAGAAGCCTGCAAAGGTGACCAAGAAAAAAGAAAAAACAGTAAAGGCAGCAAGAAGTGACTCAAAGAAAACTCTCAATGCCAAGTCAAAGAAGAAAAAGACAAATAAATATGTAAGTGAAAATATAACCCATTTACTTTTGGCTAATTAAATGAAAATTATCCTGGTATTGGAGGACAGTTATTGGTAGGAATTAAGGCATTTTATAGGGAGACAAGTGCGTGTGTGAGAGTGGATGGATTTAACTAAGTGAAAGTTTTGTGATAGGAGTCAGGGTGAGACAAAGACGTGTGATGTGGCCATAGCTGTTTAATATTTTGAAGGACTGTTCAATGTAGAGGAAGATAGAAAGGCCGAGATTGTTGCAGTGGGAAGGGAAAATGGAGTGAAGGTATTAGGAGGGTTCAGTAACGTACAGATCACGAAATAGGAAGTACAAGGGAGATGAAAGTAGGGAAAGCTGCAGGGTTAGACAGGTGTGCTGTAGAATGTTTGAAAAGTGGCACTGATTTGGCTGGTTGGGGTGAGTCTTGTAACCTTTCCCTGTAAAACTATCTCCTACTGCCACGACCAGATTAAAGAGTAGAGGCTGGGGTCAAGGCTCTGGTCGGGGGCCTGGCCTTGGCTGCGACACCGACCCAGTTTTACTGGGTCATGTCATCCACTCAGACCCCTGTAATGCAATGATGCCCATCTTAAGGGAGTAAGGATTAGGCATCTCTAGTAAACTGCAGCAGTCTGTTGCTGAGGTTATTATGTGTATAATGTGATTGAGACTGAAGCACACCTGGGGTTTCATGTCCCTTGTTGCAGTATATACTCCTATCGAGGTGTGTGGGGCTGATGAGAACTTGACTGTTCTGAACCAGTGCCCCCGCCGGGACACACTCATTGTCTTGGGACTAAGAGAGCTGGCTACGAGTTATGTGTTGGTCCCCATGGCTCTGGTACCAGGAACACAAACAGCTCCTTCTGAACTTTGCAAAATCCAGAAGGTTGAGAATAGCAGGTTCTTGGTATCAGAGACCAGAGCTGCACTGCTGGATTTGGTATAGCAATGCTGGAGGGATAGCTAAGGAGATTCATCACATCGTCATTAGTATGTGTTGGAGGATCCTCCAGAACTGCAGGGTTTACCGGAGTGCCGAGTTCTTTTCAACTGATCACAGGCTTATTGTTGCAACACTCAAGCTTCATGGCAAGTCCAGCAAGATATCAAGATGTTATCACAATGTGTTCCATCTTGAGAAACTGAAGGACTCAACATGTACTCACGAGTATGCAGTGAGTCTCAAATCAGTTTGAAGTGCTCAACGCCGTTGAGGACCCGATAGAACTGTGGGATACCTTCAAACGTGAAACTCTTGAGGCTGCCAGAGGGTGTGTTAGGGGGTGTCCCAGGTCATGGGATGGGTTCGCTTCGGCGGAGACACTGGACAGTACAGAGAAGAGCTGCGCTGCTAGGCTGACTGGGAGCCGGGACCAGTACAGGGCTCTGTCTCATAGGACTAGAACTCTTCTCAAGAGAGACAAGGAGAGGTATGTCGGGAGTCTCACAGAGCATGCAAGTCGATGCTTCCTGTTGGGAGTTACTTGGTATGGGAAGGGGGCTTGCATGGAGACAGGGTAATCACCGGGCCTGGCGTCGGAGGGTGGGCGAGGCGACGTGCCCCTTGCCGTAGGCCCCCAATGATTGATTGATTGATTGATGTATAGATAGATAGAAGTACAAGAAGGAAGCTAAATGTGAATGTTGGGAAAAGTAAGGTGATGGTCTTTGAAAGGAGGGAGGTAGAGGTGGTTGACTTCAAGATACCTCTAATATTCACATTCATTTCTACTACCTTTACCCATGTAAGCTGATATAATGATGGCATTTGGTACCATCCCTTCTTCCCATGCTGACCCACTATTTATATGCATTCATTTGATCAGTCTCTCCTCTCTACTTTAACATTATAACTTATGAGATGCAATATGAAATTATCTTATTGTAACTGGTGTCCAGCAGACATGCACTCACTACTCACACCTTGAAAAATCCATCACTTTGGAATAGGATTGTCCAAAGGCACAAAACTCATTAATTGATTCATGTCACAGAGAATTAACAACAGGAAATTGGTCAGTGTTTATTTCCTTACCATCTGTATTATTCGCAGGATGCTTCAGTGGAGGAATGGGCTTCCCTTCTCAATAATCATTTCAGTGAAGTGGATGAGAGTCTGCTAGTGGTGGAATGAGGCAGCAGAGTGTACTCCACCATCAGTATAGACAATATTCTAGAATGGTAAAAGTAAGTATCCATTTCAGAAATTTCTGATCTCTGTTAAACTTACTAATTGTTCAAATTCTTGTGAAAATTTACATGGAAGTAGACCATTAGAATTATAAACCGTATCCATTACATGCAACAATAACTATAACAGAATATTTTTTTATGCTCTTTATACTTATTATATTATAATTGTGTATTTTAATCTGTAACTGGTTCTATTGATGTACGTACATGTAGTGCACTCCTCAGGTATTTAAAAAAAAAATTCCTCTAACTCAAAATCTCCCCAAAGTTACATAACAATTAAGTTCTTGCTTTCCATGTTTAAATACCAGCGCAGGAATTTTAATATTGGTGACACCCAGGCGGTGACAGACATACTCCTTGATAGTGTACTTACACATTGTATTCCAGCCAATTTCTTTACATTTTCACTAGTCTTTTATTTTATATTTACTTATACACAATATAGTAAAGCTATTTATCTATCTATCTAAATACTCTGCTAATATCCCCCTTAATTAAAGGGAGATATTAGTCTCCCCTTCCCACTCTGTCTAGTCTTCATGTTGGAGAAAATACAGAGATGGGGCTCCCCACCACACATCTCACTTCATTCCTTTTGGTTACCTCTTATGACCTGCAGGGAATACAGTGGTTGTATTCCTGCAATCCCTGCCACTATGCTAAAGGAGTACAGCACAGTAGCGGAAGTGGTGTACGGTTTGGAGCTTGATACAGCTGTCCACTGTACTATGAAATATTCCTTATCCTTGTTACTTTTTTCACTATCATCCGTTGTATGTAATATAATTTTTATCTTTTCCATATCTCCACATTTTTCCCACTGCCAGTATTAGCCAATGGAATTATTCCCATCGTTGGTATAGTTGGAGTACGGTCTGAGAGATGCAACATCAACTTAACATGATGTCCTACATTGCACTGTCCATGGAAAGGTGGATAAGAGGCAATATGGCTAGAACTTCTAGCTCTTTTATGGAGGCTACAAGAATTTGACCACCGTAATCCCTGCTGTTTTTAGAAGGCAACAAAAGGGATGGAGCGAGGAGTGTGGGAAGCCCCTCCTCTGTATACTCCTATGGAAAGACAAGGTGCAGAGGGGGAGGGAAGAGCAATGTCTCCATGAACCCTGCTGTGCCTTGTCTTGGCTACCTCCATTAGGGGAATAACGGCCTAGAAAAACATGTATAACATCATGTATAACATGGAAAACCAGTTATAGGTTTAGGGTATAAGCTGAAAAGGATTTTGATGACTTAGCTTAAAGATGTTTATTATTTGTGGGGGAGGAAAAATGATTTGGAGTAATGTTAATTCTCATTTAAGTTCAAATCATCAGAACATAGGGAGTTTGAAAACATTCTTTAGTTTCCAGACTTAGCAAAGTAAAACTCCTTAATAACCAGAGGAGAAAGCTAAGTACATTCTTTAATACTACCTGCACACTAAGAGGAAGATAAATAATGCTAAGCTTGTTGGAACATTACTTGCATGTGTCGTGATGATGCAGCAAAAATGTTTAAACTGTCACTTCATCCTTCATGAACAAACTCCGAACCTTAGTATAAGATGCTTGAAGATCTGCTTACTATGGTTTTGGTCCTTAGATATATACAAATATGTACAAAATTAAGCATACCATCCTTGAGGTGTTGAATTGACAAGAGTCTTCAGCACCTTCCTGAAATTACTAATGTATGAAGTTGCATGTATGTTGTAATAGATTTAAGATTAGGTTTTGTAAAGCTTATGTACTGTTATATTTATATATACATACATTATATATATATATATATATATATATATATATATATATATATATATATATATATATATATATATATATATATATATATATATATAATGTATATATATGTATATATATGTATGTATGTATGTAACAGTATATCAGTAGCATATTGGTTATTGTCTTAAAAGTCTGTCTTTTCTCATCACCTGTAATCAACACTAGGTTTGCACTTGTTTTTTTCATGAGATGATTCAGTTCCTTGAATTGGATGTTTTGTGTCAGTTCGGATATTTGGTTTTGTAGAAAATATCACTATACTTTATTAATTTAAAAAACCCACTAGTTTTAATTTGTTTGTGGAGAGGAAAAAAACATGTTCAAGATATATATTGAAGTAAATTTATTGGGTGTTCATCATAAGCATGGATCATCACTTACCAAATAAGACCATTTTGGTGTTGTCTTTTAAAGTTATTTCAATGAAATATCTCAGAGTGAAACAAATCTGAACCAGTAGAATAACAATGGTTTTTCTTTTATAATATATTTAGAGAAAGTTACATTAGATTTAAGTGTAGTTGTCTGTAAACTAAGAAACGGTATATAAACCAATTTCTAATGCCTGTCATTTCAGTATATTTTAACATTTGTTTAAGAAAATCCTAAGAAACTAAAGAAATTTATCTAATAACTTGTTTGACTAAATGGGGAATCTACTTTTGTGTTACTTAAAAAGTCCATTCTATAGTATTCAATGGGAGTCTTAAGAGAACAAGTTCTCAATATTCCTCATAAACCCTGGCTGGTGTTCACTCCCGCAATACTAATCTATCTATCTATATACCAGTCATGCCCCCTAAAGGGTGGCCAAGACAAGGCACGTCAGGATTCATGGAAACATTTTTCTCTCCTTCCCCTTTTGCCCCTTTTGCTTTAGTAGGAGAGTATACACATGAGGGGCTTCCAAGACCCCTTGATCTGTCCCATTTGTCGCCTTTAACGAATCAGAGTTAGAATTCTTGTAGCCGCCCCACATGGCTATGCTAATACTATACTGTATTTGAATGTTGCAAAATAAAATGCACAACATTTGCACACTACTGTGTTTTCAGGCATTTTGTATTGACCATATGGTCGTTTTTTGGTTAATATGGAACTAAATACACATGAATCAATCATGTTTTAAGTTTAATTTTTCACTCCTGTTGTTTAGTAATTATGAACAAGAGAATCAGTGAGAATCAGTACCTGGATATTATGTATTCATAAAGTTTTGTAAGGTTCTAATATTTGCCGTTTTTATATACCTACCAAATGATGTGGCACACTACGCATTTTTCAATAATAGTTTTTGCTAGCTGTTTTGTGACCCATTTTGACAAACTTGCTTGTGCATTATTGAGTTTGCCAAACACAACGCTGTGTTCCGTTGTCATGACCTATATTTCCTGGAAAAGCACCATGGAACCCACACTGGAAAGTCTTAGAGACAAATACGTAACAAAAACGAGTAACATGTTATTGGAAAATGCCTTGTGTGCCGCCACCTTTAGTCATTCCTTTGATGTAGTAGCTGGAAGCATCATAACTACAGTAAAACCTCGATATAACGAACCTGCTTATAGCGAATTTTGGATATAACGAACGTCATTTTCTGGCCGAACCAAGTCAGGTATAACGAACCAAAGTTTGTTATATCCGAGGCGTGGGGTCAGCCGGCCGAACTCTCCACTTTGTTTGAACATGAACGCGCATGCCACTTAGTCCACAGTTAGTTCTCACAGTGTTAATTTTTGTCTAATGTAAACATACACCAATGCACTTAAATTTAGTACCCCTGTAACAACTTTGTATGAACATGTCTTAACAAACGAAACTCCATGTAGTATAGCAAACTCGTTCGGTATTTTTACCGAACTTCGGATATAACGTCAGACCCTCCACCCCAATTGCTTTTTATATTGAGGTTTTACTGCATAGTCAAACCAGCCTTACTTGGTCTGGTTCATGGTATTGTCAGGTCTTTCAAAAACCGATCTTTTTTTCGTACACTAAACAAAGGTCTGTCTCATTTGTACTGCATATTTCAATCCTGAACTAGTTATTTCTAACCTTTCTTTATTTATATAATTTCACAATGCACTTTTATCAATTCAATTTGTTCCCTTCTTCTACATTGAACATTTTGGGTTGTCCTTTACAATAGATCATGAGTAACAATTTAACACTTCATCCCTAGCTAAAATATTTTCCATGAAGTTGGGTGATTTGTGTTGTCTGCCACAATTTTTTTCTTCCTTCCTGTTGCAAACTATGCAGCAGCCTTATCTGCCCTTTAGTGGAGTTTTCTTAGCACATATGGGGAGGATGTGTACTCACATTACTTTATTAAACAGGGTGGAGTCTCCTCCATTAACTGACTGTCTTCTATCTCTTGCACTCCACCTGAAACTGGGGTTGGGTGGCTCTGTGGTATATGTAGTGATCGACTCTTGGCTCAAAGGTTGCGAGTTTAATTCTGGCTCACGACAGCTTCTTATTGAGAACCTTAGCAGAACTATATGGTTTATAGCTACCTAGTTTTGGGGGATTATTTAATCACTGCCTCAATGTTGCGTATTTTGCAATTTTCGCCCGTTATATTCATGGGTACTACTATAATGAATTTGCTAATTGTATGCCTCCCCATACTGTTGCCTTGCTGCATAAGGCTCTACTTGCAAGAATTTACCAATTTCTTCATTCTTCCCTTTTATTGGTAAACAAATTTAAAGCCAGATGATTTGTATTTCCTTGTATATGCAATAAGCATCTAAAATGAGACTGTGCAGAGAGAATATGACTGGTGTTTGGAATACCTTAAAAAGTGTTAACAAAAAAGAGTGATGAGAATGTCCTGCAATGGTAGCAAATATAATACCATGATAAATGTAAATAAACACTTAAGAGAATGCCATGAAAATTTAGTAAATATGTCATAATAACAGAAAAAAAATGTCTTTTAAAAATAGGTCGCAAACGTTGTATCACATTATAACAATAGGTCGCAAACATTGTATCACATTATAACAATCATACTGTAAGTGGACAAAATTATATTCCAAGAACGTTACCACAAAGTCCTGCACAATGTATGTGTGAACCTATTCACTATGCACCATATAAACTGTTGTTTGGCGATTGCTCTATTCGCATTAACTCGCTCACCTGTCCACTACGTTTTGAAAACCTCAATTACGACGTGAGATTGTTTGCCGAGTGCAACGTATCAGTAATATATCAACTTGGCATATTAATCAATCTTGACATTGTCAAGATTGATCATTCTTTAACTTTGTGTGCTATACCAACTTAATTCGGCAACAACAGCCAAATTAAGTCACTAATGATTTAATTAATGTCTGGTAACAAACAAAAACTCCAACATGGAAACCCTACATGCACATGAAAGGCATGACCCCGCATGGAGCCGTAGGTGGTGTGTGGTTGTTCAGGCGGGAGTGTGGGCGGCGTTGTGCATAACTCTTATTCTGTGTATTATACAGTTGGCTTGACAAAAACAAGTCTGAAGTGTTACGGGTGTGTTAATGAAGATTTGAGGCGGTGAAGACTGTGGCTGAGAAGCGGGACAAGCCCGTGTTGATAAATGGACTCCCAATGTGGCCTGTGCTGGGTTGTACCTACCTCGCCGGCTGACTAGGACGACTGGGTGAGTAGACTGTGTTAAAGTAGTTAGCTTTTTGATGGAGGTGAATGTAGTGTGTTTATGCATATGTGGTAAATATGTAGGCTTTATGATGGAAGTTAATGTGATAGGGCGGGATATTAAGCGGTGTGGTGGTTGGTACCTCTGATGGGAGGACAGGCTGTTGCCATGCGGGATATAAACGTTTTACTGTGTGGTATAGTGTCTTCAACCTTATTGTGAACAAAGACATTAGTACTGATACGTCAATGGTAATTCTTTTCGACTGACGAGGATTACAAAGACAGTTGGAATGGGTAAGGATTGGCTGGGTTCCATACGTGAGGGAATGTGTAAAGGTTCAGTTCATTCCTACTTCCAAGCGTTTATAGTTCTGCTTCGATACTCCGGGTCTTGGTCGTGGTTCATTCAGCAGGCTTAAGTTTGTATCTCCGTGCCGAGTGACTTGGATAAGTAAACTTGAAATTGTTTATCAGTATGAAGTTGGATATGGCCCCATAACATGAGGTATCCGATGCAAGCACGTATAGTGATCGTGAGTTTAGTATAGGCCGCACATAGCACTGTACATACACAGAAGCAAGTAGTGTTCAGGGTTAAAGCTTGGATGATGATGGTGTTCAGGATTAAAGCTTGGATAATGTTGACAGTACAGCCATCTAGTAGTAATTTTAGAAAACTAGATATTCGTTGATATGCTTATATATCTATATAGCCCCTCGTTAACTTTGGCTTTCTGGGGCAGCTCCGCCACAGCGGGGTTCGACATGTCCACTGCCGGGGAGATAAGGTCTGTGACACTGTTGACACCAAACACAATCTTCACTTTGAATCCCTTTATTAAGCAACACGCTTACTAAACACAAGGCGGGGCGGTAATCCACGATGCACAGTGTAGGTAGAGAGTAGTAGGTATCCAAGAGGTGCGCGGTAAGTCTAAGGCGCTGGAAGGCGTTCTGCCATGAGTGGCGCCTGGACCCTCACTCGACACCTCCTCCCAGGCAGGATGGTGGGAGGGGAGGAGGGGCAGTGGTAACCACCAACAACCACTTTACAGCTGCTTCGCTCTTGTTACACCTGCCGGTTAACCCACCCCAACCACTAGTTTATATACAAGTCAAACATACACCCACAAACGCACGCACACACACATTCATAACAATATATATATATATATATATATATATATATATATATATATATATATATATATATATATATATACACATATATAATGTGTGTGTATATATACCAGGCTGACATCCTCCTCCAGGATGGTATCCGAGACACGGCTCGCATACAAATTGGTACCTATACATAAATACACATCCACTCCTCTGTGGCCCAGTACTTTAGAGGAAAAAAGAAGAGCATCCCGTCCAACAGCGCGTCAGGCCATTCATTCAAATGAGACCGAGGCGTGGTCCTCTCTCATAGGCCACGACCGAAAGTGGGAGTCCTCTTCCACGACAGGACTGTAGGCTTACAACTTTCCTGCGATCATCCCATATCGGCTTAATATCCTCTGTATACCATACCATCCTTCATCCGTCGTTCATTGACAACAAGCAACAGGCAAACAGATAAACATCCTTCATTTTACTCCATCATACACTTTTTCGGCTTGCCTCTAAAACCTACAGCTTTCAAACAAGCAAGAAAATATGATCATTCAGTTAGGTTTTATGTAAGGATGGAAGGAGAAAGTCAATGTACAACTTGAGTGCAG
This sequence comes from Cancer borealis, assembly GCA_036785275.1. NCBI lineage: Eukaryota > Metazoa > Arthropoda > Malacostraca > Decapoda > Cancridae > Cancer > Cancer borealis. The sequence goes on from JAXIVD010001155.1 coordinate 86,779, forward strand.
CGGCTCAAACCAGGCACGGCATAGCGGCGAGGTGAGGGTCACGGCCGTGTGCCTAAATAGACCACAGAAGCATACCTTCCACCCCGCTTTAAGAGCGACATTTTACCTTTACATTTCTATTCTTTTTACAGTTCCTAGCCTGTCTCTATGTATAGGAGCGAGGGGAATTCTCGAAGCGATAGATGTAGAAACACAAGGTATGTTAACGGGGATGTTATTTAAAGAAATTATAAAGAAAAAGCAAATTGAGTTATTTTCGTAATGTTTGCTGTCGTAATAGTGGCGATAAAAAAAGGGTAAAATTATATTGCATCACTTCGTGGGATATTCTCGTTAATTAACTTGATGAGCTTCAGGAAAGGCTGTGTGGTGCTTCCTCAGGGGTAATTTCTCAGTAGTTGTTTGTTTTCTTTCTTATAACGCTTTGAGTTACGTTGATGCTTGCGTCGTTTTATCATGTAAGGCCAAAGCATTTAAATGTTTTTTTATTGATTCTCTCTCTCTCTCTCTCTCTCTCTCTCTCTCTCTCTCTCTCTCTCTCTCTCTCTCTCTCTCTCTCTCTCTCTCTCTCTCTCTCTCTCTCTCTCTCTCTCTCTCTCTCTCTCTCTCAGTATATGAAATTCGGAAGTGACTGGAATTTGCTGAACTTAGAAGCGAAGAAAGCATCCTGGTACCTACATAAAAACAGTGAAACTCCACTTACAACAGCCCGGCAGCGGCAC
>JAXIVD010001155.1:95000-97927 GCA_036785275.1 Cancer borealis
GCACCAGCTTGTTGATGGTTTATATCGGCCTGACTGTGTCCCTTGTGTATGGGAGCCTCCACCTGCATTGAAATGTTGATTAGGTTGGAGTCAGAATGTCATTAGGCTTATTAATTCTCCTTTTAGTAATCGTTCGTATTGGAAGTTTCTCTCTTTTCTTTTCTTCCTAAATATAGATAATTCATAATCCTAGTGGCTGTCGAGTAATTGTTTACTATAGCTATTGTTAACTATAGCTTTCATAATTTCTTTCTCTCTAATGAATTTTATTATTTATTTAGTTTTCGAGATAAATCGTTATTTGTTACACACACACACACACACACACACACACACACACACACACACACACACACACACACACACACACACACACACACACACACACACACACACACACACACACACACACACACACTACAACAAATAACTACTAGGTTATTCTCAAATCTGAAAAGCTCTCGTGATTTTCGTTGCCTCCTTTTTTTTTTTCTCTCCTATCTCCCCTTCACCACTTCCCTCCCTCTGCCAGCCATCCGTCCCTTTCCTTTCTTCCCTTTTTTTCCACGTCGCCAAACTATTTATTTCCTTAAACCAATGACCAATCTTCCCTCCTTGTACCTTCTTACTCTTTTCCTCTTCTCTTCTTTCGTCTCCTTTGTTTCCCTTCTTCTATCTTCTCTCCTCTCTTCTCTCCTCATCTCACCTTACCTCACCTCACTTTTCCACCAAATCACCTCCTCCTCCTCCTCCCCCTCTCCCACTATTCACTCTTTTCATTCCTTCTCTCTTCCACTTTTCCATTGTTTTCCTCCCTTCTTTCTTCCTCTTCCTCCCTTCCTTCCTTCCTTCCTTCCTTTCTTCTGTTCCTTCATCGTTCTTTTTCCCTTCCTCAATTCATCTTTTTTATCTTCCTCAACCTTTCTTACCCTTCATTCCCCATTCTCCCTTTCCATCACCTCCCCTCCCTTTCTCCTTCCTTCCTTCCTTCCTTCCATTCCTCCTTCTCTTCTTGCTGGAATCTAACTCATCCTTCTTCCCTCACACACCTCACACACAACTAAGAAGTAAACATTTCTAGCCACACTCTAGGCGCACCACAGCAGCCGGCTGCTGTGGTGCGCCTAGAGTGTGGCTGAAATATTTACGCTATTATTGAAGTGGGCGGACGAGGAGTCGAGACGAAGACCAAACACGGATAAATAACACAGAGGAAGCTGGGTCACCTTTCCTCTGGCTACCTGGCCGCGGAGAGAAGCCAGGTGAGAGATTACGGGAAGGGGAGTAGAAGGGAAGGTGTTGGTGGTGGTGGCGGTGGTGGCGGTGGTAGGTGGAGGGACGGAGGTAAAGAGGGAGGGAGAGAGGGATGGAAGGAAGGAAGGATGGTCCAGAGCTTGATCTTGATGAGAAGGAGAGATGGATAGATAGGAGGAGGGAAGGAGGGAGAAGGGAGGGAAAATGGATGGTTGGAGGGAGGGATGTAGGATTTGGAAAAAAGAAAGAGAGGGAGGAATGGAGGGATTGGTAGATGGATGAGGGGTTGAGGGAGGGAGGGAGGATGTGGAAGAGTAGAACAGTTTTTCGGCAAGAAATAATGGCACTCTGTTTTTACCTCATCGGTTGCAACATTGCGACTGCCTTAAGATGAGGGGGAAGGGAGAGGGTTAGAGGTGAAGTGTGCAAGAGGAGGAGAGGAGAAGGAGGAGGAGGAGGAAGACTGGGGAGGAGAATAAGATATGAGGAAGAGGATTGTGGTGAGCCGAAACAAGGAAGTAAGAGAGATTTGATGTGCATAAGATTAGCTCGAAGATAAACTTGTCATGAAGAGACTCAATAAAGAAGCACAAAGATAAGCACATGAGGAATAGGCGATTGGTAACGATTTGAAAGAAAAGCAAAGAAAGGAAAAGAAAAGAACGAGACACAGCGAAACAAAATATACTGATAAAAACAAAATGGTCTAAGAAAAGATAATGGGAATAAAGCGGGAAAAAAAAAAGATATATAAAGGCAGTCACAATATAATGAAAAGAAAATTCCCTTTGATGAGAAAACGATTCTTTTAAGGACCGAAGAAGAAGACGAGGATAATGAAGAGATGAAGTCACAGGGAAACAAAAGGTGAATCCTGCTCTTAAAACGTCAATCCTTTAGTTCTTCCTGTCCTTCCTTTCCCTCCTCGGAAAATATGGCAGTACAAACACCTGAACCTTGAAACGAAAGTGAATGCCAACAGCTGATTCCCTGAAGGTGGTGCTGTAGAAGAGAAGGAGAGGAGGAGGAGGAGGAGGAGGAGGAGGAGGAGGAGGAGGAGGAGGAGGAGGAGAGAGGAGGAGGAGGAGGAAGAAGAAGAGGAGGAGGAGGAGGAGGAGGAGGAAGAGGAAGAAGAGATAGAAGGACAAAATGATACAAGAAAAGAAAAGAAGCACTGTCTCATATCAAACGTCATTTTAAAGCAAACTCTCCCGAGGGTCGAACAAGGAAACAACAGTGAAAAAGAATGATTCCCTCAACCTGGAATTCTGTCGTAAGCACTGCCAGGAAACCCGTCTCGTCTCGGTGGTGCGGGTGAGAAAAAGTCCTTAATATTCACCCTCTGTTGGGTTAAAAGCAACTATTCGGAGCCCGGGAAAATGAGGCTCGAAATGGGACATGAACTTTAGGTGCTCGCCAGTACCTACTCTGCCCTTGCGTCCACCTGCTATGGGATGCATCGTTACTAAGTAGTGAGGGGTGGGGGTGAGGCCGAAGGGAAGTGAGAAGGGGAGGAAGAGGACCAGGGATCCATGGCAACTGAGGGTGGGACAGAGGGAGGGAGGAAAGGAGGCAGGTGGCGGGAGAGAGAGGCAGGTAGGGAGTGTGTTTACCTCTGGACAACTAGTCGGAAGAGAAAGAGAAGAACAAATAAGACGGTTTTCAGATAATGT
>JAXIVD010001156.1:0-32500 GCA_036785275.1 Cancer borealis
GTGTCTTATTCTGTACAGTATTCCGCAAACTTTTGAGACTTTGTCACATACATCATCTATGTGATGTTTCCAATTTAAATTTTGATCAATTCTAATTCCAAGAAATTTTGTATAGTTCATCTGACTCAGTGTCTGACCTTCAATATCCAATGCTGGAAAAATATTTTGGAGAATCTGTTTTGGAAAAATATATAGTGTGTTTTGGAAATATTTAATTATAATTTATTTGATTTTATCCATAGGCATACTAAATTTAATTCCGAAATGGTGTTTGAATGTAGGGATTGGATATCTTTATCAGTCAGAAACAAAGTTGCGTCATCTGCATAAACTAGAAAATTGATTTTAGAACTTGCATTTATTATGTCATTAATATATATAAGAAAAAGAAAACAATAGGTCCTAACACAGATCCTTGTGGAACTCCTCTTAATAATTTCTTAAACTCAGACATTGTATTATTACAAAACACTGCTTGACGTCTATTGGATAGATACCTATTAAAAAGTTGGAGTGGTATCGAAAACAATTACTAATTAATATTTCCAATTGTGTGTGTGTGTGTACGTGTATATGTATGATGTGTATGTGTGTGTGTGTGTGTGTGTGTGTGTGTTTATATATATATATATATATATATATATATATATATATATATATATATATATATATATATATATCTGTGTATATGTGAGTACGTGTATGTATATGTGTGTGTGTGTGTGTGTGTGTGTGTTATTCACTGTCACAGTCTGCTGCTGGTCTCTCTCGAGACAGCCGGCCGTCCCCCTATGGAAAGAGCTCAGAGCTCATAGTGACCAATCTTTGGGTTGGACCGAGACCACTCACACACAACACACCGGGACAACGAGGTCACAACCCCTCGACTTACATCCCGTACCTACTCACTGCTAGGTGAACAGAGGCTACACGTGAAAGGAGACTCGCCCAAATATTCTCCGTCCGCCCAGGGGATCGAACCCTGGCCCCTCGGTTGTGAGCCGAGTGCGCTAACCACTACGCTAGCGGACCGTGTGTGTGTGTGTGTGTTTGGAAGAACAAAATTGGAAATGTTAATTAGCAATTGTTTTCGATTTTAAAGTATTTCATTCGATCAATAAATTTCAAAACACACACACAGACGCGCGCACACACACACACACACACACACACACACACACACACACACACACACACACACACACACACACACACACACACACATACATACACACACACACAGACAAAAAAAAAAAAGCACGGATATACACTCACCTGATGCACATCAAATACATACGGTGATCGAAAATCATTAACCAAGCCATGGAGGCGGGCTGGACCAGAAGTTTCACGGGGGTCAGATTTCGCTTTGCAGATCATCATTGTGATGAGAGAAAGGAGGAGGAGGATGAAGACTAGGAGAAAAGATAAGAAAAGGGAGAAGATGGGGAAAAAAAGATTGAGAGAGAAAGAGTGCTGGTTTGATAAGGGGACGGCAATCACAGGTAACGTATTCCTTCTTGTAGCTTCATTATCTGAAGGGGAGAGAGAGAGAGATTGTTATTGTTATTCAGATCACACACACACACACACATAAACACACACACACACACACACACACACATACACACACGCACACATACACACACATACACACACGCACACACACACACACACACACACACACACACACACACACACACACACACACACACACACACATGCACACACACACACACACACACACACACACACACACACACACACATACACACGAACACACACACACACACACACACACACACACACACACACACATACACACACACACACACGCACGCACACATACACACACACACACACACACACACACACACACACACACACACACACACACACACACACACAGACACACACACACGTACATAAACACACACACACACACACACACACATACACACATATACACAAAAAATACACACGTTCAAACAAACAAAAAATAAACAAACACAAACACATACATTGCTTTCAGAAAGAGAACAATGTTTAGAAGTTGAAAAAAGAAAAGAAAAAAAAGAGGAGTACAAAAGAATACAAAGGAAGAATAGACATCAACAGTTTTACTGGACCTAATGATACTGTCCGTGTGGCTACAATACTACTATAATATCTACTTGATAAAGATAAAATGACAGCAAAGTGAAAGGCTCCTCCCCCACCTACCAATTAGCCTGTTCGCAGCTAGGGTCATAGACACCTATCAGTGCTAGAATTTTTAATTTTCTCCGCTTTTCCGGGGCAAAGGGGTGACTTAGTTAATTTAGAAACCGATCTGCAGAAAAAATACGACATGAATTGCTGCACATGTGTATTTAAAATTAAAAACATAACCTTAATGTTATTATTCTTACTTACTGGTGCATGATAAGGCTTTGTTAATTGTATTATAAGATAAAGCTACAATTAGGTAATTATTATTTTTTCAGTAAGTATGAGCAGTAAAAATAAAAGGATGTTGATTTCGGCTTATACATTTTATCTGAGTGTGTAAAAAAATATTGGAAATCACTGTCACGTCTTATATACGAAGGTGATCAGTGAAGAAGAAAAAAACAGCACGGCTGCCAGACGTACGACGTAGTATAGTAAGCACCGTTAGGAAGACTGGTATTTATCACTATGGGGACATTTTACTTCTAATAAACCCTTGCCACGACATTTGCAGCTGACAATGCCATCAGGAGTTGCTCTGAGTAGCCTGCTAGTGTTTGTTGTGGTTTGCTGCCAGTAGCAGTCTGCGACACAAAATTATATTTTCTATACATTACATGGATTTGCCTATTGTTTGGTACATTCAAATGAAAGTATGTATCGGTATACGCCCATTGAGTTTAGTAGAAAAAGCTGTTCTAAGAATATAATCTGAAATTATGAATAGAGGCTCAAACGATGTCATATGCCGTCAGACATCATGAGATTAATTTACCTAAATTTCAGACGCATTAAAGTGCAACAATACATCTGTGTAAGCTTGTAAAACTTGCCCCAAAGAGTATTTATTTTTCGGCAAAAATTACAAAATCTGGCGCTGTCTGGTATCAAGATGCTCACTGCGAACAGGCTAATTAGCCTGTTTGCAGTGAGCATTTTGATACCAGACAGCGCCAGATTTTGTAATTTTTGCCGGAAAATAAATACTTTTTTGGGCAAGTTGTACAAGCTTACACAGGTGTATTATTGCACATTAATGCGTATGAAATTTAAGTCTATTAAGCTCATGATGTCTGACGGCATATGACATCGTTTAAGCCTCTATTCATAATTTCATATGATATTCTTAAGACAGCTTATATTTGTATCAAGGCAAGCAATTTGTCATTTTCTACTGACCTCAATGGGCATATACCGATACATACTTTCATTTGAATGTACCAAACAATAGGCAAATCCATGTAATGTATAGAAAATATAATTTTGTGTCGCAGACTAAATTTTTTCCAGTACGACAACTACATCCTCAGCTACTGGCAGCAAACCACAACAAACACTAGCAGGCTACTCAGAGCAACTCCTGATGGCATTGTCAGCTGCAAATGCTGTGGCAAGGGTTTATTAGAAGTAAAATGTCTCCATAGTGATAAATACCAGTCTTTTTAACGGCGCTTAGTATACTTCGTCGTACGTCTGGCAGCGGTGCTGTTTTTTGTTTTCTTCATTGATCACCTTCGTATATAAGACGTGACAGTGATTTCCAATATTTTTTAACACACTCAGATAAAATGTATAAGCCGAAATCAACATCCTTTTATTTTTACTGCTCATACTTATTGAAAAAAAAAAAATAACCTAATTGTAGCTTTATCTTATAATACAATTAACAAAGCCTTATCATGCACCAGTAAGTAAGAATAATAACATTAAGGTTATGTTTTTAATTTTAAATACACATGTGCAGTAATTCATGTCGTATTTTTTCTGCAGATCGGCTTCTAAATGAACTAAGTCACCCTTTTGCCCCGGAGAAGCGGAGAAAATTAAAAATTCTAGCGCTGATAGGTGTCTACGACCCTAGCTGCGAACAGGCTAATTCCTTCAGTCGAAGCGGGCAGGAGGAGGAAGTGATACCATGTAGTATTTTATTTAATTTTTTTTTATATCATTATCCGTTGGCGCCAGTAGGCCCATTGAGGCACAGATGGACTTGCCTCGCCTGTTATTTGGCGTAGATAATATAGACCAAATACCCTAGAATTTGTAAATGCAAATAAAAAAGCAAGAGTAATCTACGTCAATTACTATCATAAAACAAAATAACAAATATCACCAATAGAACTATAAGATCAATTTAAACTATACGAAGTAAATGACAAATGGGCTGAAACGCTTGGTCGAGATGAAAAAAGGGATATACAAAATATTTAAGAGCGAAGAAACGGATTCTAAATAAAGGTGCACAACATTAGCTAGGATAGTTATTTCGTTACGGTTATTGCAACGTTTTCATGTTCCGTTATTCAATATATCTTGTCACGGGGTTGCGGAATACAGTTTAAATTTTCTATAATTTTAATTATTAACAGATTAACAAAACTTTATTGTTCGCTTTGACTCATCAATTGAGAACAATTGCTCCTATTATAACATAGTTATATACATATTACATCATCAATTATATCAACAACAATTTCTTTCTTATTCAACATGGAACAAATAACTTCCTCTCCTACCATCAGTTCCGTGGAGCGAAATACATATTTATGACACAATAACACACTTCCTATAAACAAAAATATCCTTTACTTCACATCCTATCAGCTACTTTTAGGACTGCATTATATTAGAGTGAATTTCTACTCACCAATTTTCCCAGGGCCTCCATCTGAGCTATACTATGGTTACTTCCCCAAGTGAAAGACCAAGTTGAAGTGCATTACTGAGGCTCAGACTTTAACAGTTTCCAAACGTATCTACATATTTCCCGTTTCTCTTTCCAATCAATCCATAGAGATTATTTTCCCTAAACTTGCCGCCTACCAGCTAATTATATACCATTACAATTGATACCAGCCCTCCATCTAATATATTTAAAATTGATACTGGCCCTCTGTCTTGTGTTATTGCTGTGTCGTGTGACTCTGGAGGGGATTACTTCATTTGCCCCCACCATCTAATCTACTCACGCTGGCCATCTGTCACAAACAACAAACAATGGTTGCTACCGTTCTAACCATATCTCGGGAGCGATTAACCCTATCTCGCTCCTCTGTCTGCATATTATCGTGCAGGTCGCAAGAAAGTCACGACATACCCGCTATCCATATATATATATATATATATATATATATATATATATATATATATATATATATATATATATATATATATATATATATATATATATATATATATATATATATATATATATATATATATATATATATATATATATATATATACATATATATATATATATATATATATATATATATATATATATATATATATAATTTATTTTTATTTTTCTATTTGCTCCCCTGGCTACTCCTTAGGATTCTGGCACAAACTATCAACTATCCACCTTAACATGTGGTCATTCCACCTTAACATATATGGTCACGACATAACCCTCCCCCTCCCCCCTTCGCTTCAAGTGCACGTCCCTGGGAACCATACTAATGATGTTGACACGTCGAAGTTTAAACTTGAGGGTTCGTCATCAATTCATGAGATTCCTGGGTGTCATCCGGTTGTTTGGATAAGCGATAAGACAATCACCAATTCTGCGCCCGATAGAGTCCAACAGTCAGTATCACGAAGAATAAAGTAACCAGCACCGTGTACACATTCGTAACCATCCCGGAAGTTCTGCATCGGTAGTTTTCTGTTTCAGTAATGGCTGCAACTGGTCAATGTAGGTGTTGAGGGGTAAAGATTCCAATCTAGTACTGTTGGGTAGGGTAATGAGAAAAGACACGCAGTGGTGCGTGTGCCTCTGTCGGTCCGTCTATCTGACTATCTGTTTGTTTGTCTGTTTGTTTCTTTCGCTCTGCGTATCTCTGTCTGTCTGCGTATGTCTCTAGATCTGTTTGTCTATTTATGTCTTTCGGTCTGTCTAACTGTGCATGTCTGTCAGTCTGTGTGTCTTTTTCTCTTTCAGTTTCTCTATTGCTATGTTGGTATGAGTGTTTGTGTCTGTCGAACTGTCTCTCTAACACTATTTCAGTCTGTTTGTCAGAGTCTGTGTTTGTTTGGTACTGTAGGATAATCTCTCTCTCTCTCTCTCTCTCTCTCTCTCTCTCTCTCTCTCTCTCTCTCTCTCTCTCTCTCTCTCTCTCTCTCTCTCTCTCTCTCTCTCTCTCTCTCTCTCTCTTCTTTCTTTCTCTCTCTCTCTCATTTTTATTTATACTGAAGGTATTACATGGGGCATTTTTAAAAGCTAATGGTGTCATCCTCCTTGAATGTCATCTATCCTAAAATTCAACCCAAGAAGTAAATATTAACAGTGCATCATACAAATACATAGATTTTACACAGTCACATATTTAGTTTGTCTGTTTCCCTTTCGTTTATATTACTTTTGTTTGATTCGATTCAATCTAATTCACCAGTATATCACCACGCACTTCACTGAGCCACGCATTCACTAACATTTAAAATTTCTGGCCTCCGCACACTGCAACACTGAGGTCGTCCGGGCATAAGTTCGAGGCCAGAAATTTGTTCCACCACTTGAATTGTCTTTGGTGGTGGGTGGAGCGGGATGGTACGATTTCTAGGGCCGACGGCGCGTTCTTGACGGCTCTTGTGGACACGTCAGTGCGGCGTGGTGTCAGGCAGATCTCCTGCAGGTGAGATGCTCGTTGCATCTGCACTTTGTAGAGAGTACAGAGGCCTGCAACATCGCGTTGGTGCTGCAGACTCTGTAGGCTGTGCCGGTCTGCCTGCTATTCGGTGAGACTATCATCCCGTATCAGCCGCTTCGTCCTCCGCTGGATTCTGTTCAGCAGAGCAAGATGGGAGGATGCCGCACCGCCCCAAGCGAGACAGGAGTACTCGAGCGAGAAGCAGATCTGGGACTTGTACAGCTGCTCTCAGCCTCTGCGGTTAAGAAGCCATGACATCCTCCTGAGGCAGGTCAGCTTCCTTGCAGCCGCCTTGGCGAGCTGGGTGATGTGTGCCTGGAAGGTCAACTTATTGTCATAAGTGACTCCCAGGATCTGCTCTAAGGCGTCAGCGTCGTCCTGTTGAAGGCGAGGCGGATGTCGCTGGTGGTCCTGGCCACCACGAGCAGCTGTGTTTTTTGAGGGGCAAACCTGACCTGACATTTGTGTCCCCAGTTCTCCAAGCGACGAAGGAAGGCGTTGAGGCGTGTCGTCGCGTTGCGTTCCTCCCCAGGCGCGAAGGATAACGAGAGTGATGTCATCCGCGTACGCTCGGGCACAGGGGACCAGGCTGTCCTTGACAAGGTCCCACCACTGCTTGGACCCCACATTACCTCCTCTCAGCTTCCTTTTCTTGCCTTCCACCCATTGATCCATGGCCCAGGCCTGGGTGGTTTTCATGTGGGTAGCTGCTGCTTTGTGGCGGTCTTTGTTGTGTATTGTGCGGTTTTTCATGAAGACTCGCCAGGCCCGATATTTTATATATGAGGCAGCTCTACACTGGGGGCCAAACCATGGTTGGTCAGAGGCCTTTGATCGATGTTGTTTGTGTGGCACCCACTGGCACTGTGCCTCCAGCAAGGCTTCAGTGATCCGCTCTGCCTGCTGATCTATGTCCTCTTGTAACAGGCTGTTCCAGTCCTTTTGTGCCAGGCGCCGTAGCTGCTCCCAGTCCACATTCTCCCACTGCCAGTAAGTGCGGGTGGTGCTCTCATCACGAGGCTTCCTGAAGTCTATCCTCGTGAGAATAGCCTCGTGGTCCGAAGAGCCCACAGGACCTAGTGGAAAGCAGCTCACGTTGTGGCAAGGGAGATCCGTTATTACAGGATCAAGGATGGAGCCAGAGCGATGGGTGGGGAAGGTGACGTGGTTTGTTAGGTCGAACACGGCCAGGAAAATATCAAAGGCTCGTTGTGTCCCTCGCAGGTTTAGATCACCGAGAATGAGCACACTATCACAGCGGTGAGTTGTTAAGAGATGGTCCAGATTTTCATTTAGAAACTCCATGAGTGCAGCCCCTTGTGAAGGGGGCCTGTAGCATCCTACACACAGTGTCCCATGACCATCTTTGTTGATATTTTTAGTATGATTATTTCGAGCCCCACGGGGATGGTCATGTCCAGTATTATCACGTTGAATAAAGTTTTATAACAAAAGGCAACTCCCCCTCGTGAGGAATGATCTTTCCTCACCCACTTTGAATAACCTTTTATCCGGGCATAGTTGGAGGGCACACTGGAGTCCAGGAAGGTTTCGCAGACAAAAACTATGTCGGCGTTGTTCCCCCGGACGAACCTGTGCGTGAGCTCTTCCACATTGGTGTGGAAACCACGCACATTGGCCGACACAATGTTTAGGTGCCTTTCAGAGTCTCTGGGCCGCCGTCTGTTGGGATTGGAAAGCATGGTGGGGCGTGTAGAGCGTGGGGAATGTGACGCTCTGAAGGGGCACGAGATGTCGGATGAGAGCCCCTTGTATAGGATGAAGTGTGGGTGACCAGATATTTTGGGGGTGCAGGGGGAAATCTTTAAGCAATGCCAACGTCTCCTGTCTCCCTATCTTCACTGCCTCGATTAGGTCTTGATGCCTTCTGTCAGCCAAGCGCTCCCGACAAGTCTGTGCAGTGTGGTAGCGACCCTGGCAATACTCACAGGTCACCCTGCCAGGAACTGGTCCACAGGCACAGTGTTCTTGTCTGCGGCAGTAACGGCACTCGTCCTGCCACGATCTCGTGCTCTGCTTCGGCCTCGCACCCTGTTCTAGCCACACGTCCTGTCTGTGTCTCGCGCTCTGGTTTGGTCTCCTCTCTCTCTCTCTCTCTCTTTCTCTTTCTCTTTCTCTTTCTCTTTCTCTCTCTCTCTCTCTCTCTCTCTCTCTCTCTCTCTCTCTCTCTCTCTCTCTCTCTCTCTCTCTCTCTCTCTCTCTCTCCTCTCTCTCTCTCTCTCTCTCTCTCTCTCTCTCTCTCTCTCTCTCTCTCTCTCTCTCTCTCTCTCTCTCTCTCTCTCTCTCTCTCTCTCTCTCTCTCTCTCTCTCTCTCTCTCTCTCTCTCTCTCTCTCTCTCTCCCCCCCCCTTTTCTTGAGATTATACTAATCATGTGAGCATGGTTGGACCCGTCCCCAGATCCCAGTGGGTGTGTGTTATGTCCGTCCATTTGTCCCCTAACTTGGGAGCACGGCGACCACACACAAACACTCCCGAAACTGTTTTTTTTTTAACACGCATAACTGCTGATGCTCGGAAAGTCCAACCAACCCTAAAGAGCTCTATATAGCCATGCTGGCCTTGTGCCAGCAAAAATTAAACAACAACAACAACACCATGCAGGCAAGCCAGGACCCACCCCCCATCACTGTCGCTTCCATCCACACCTCCTACAAAACTACCAAATCTCACCACCATGTTCATTTTATTACTCAAATCACCGGATTACTACACTATTTAAGTTAAAAATAGGTTCACTGTTGGCTGAACATTTATGAAACCAATGCAATGATGTTATTAAGATTTAGTTTTACCATAGATGGTTTTCTGGCTATTTAGCTGCATCGTACGGGTTATGAAACAATGCTAATTCACAACATTCTGTATTTCTATTATAGCTAAGCCCCAGAATTGGACATATCAATTAATCATCATATTTCCTACATACATTAAAATCATTTACTAAATAGTAATGGGTCCTAGACTAATAACCAAATAATGCTTTGATCTAGAATGTAACATTAAAGCATTAGTATGTGGAATAGGATATGGTAAGTAAGCTATTCCTAAGACATTAAAAGTGTTTGTGGGATCACCTCTGAGGGGAATAAGTAAGTAAAAACTTAATCCATTTAATGCAGTCTTATGTACAACACGAATAGCAGCTCAATGAAGACCTACAAATTCAGGTTTAGGAGGGAACAACAATTCAAGAGTTTTAACTGAAATTTCATCCAATAGTTTTAACAACATAATGTTAATCACCATGTGAGGTGAAATATGTGTTTCCATCATGGTCTGTAACCCAATTGTTAAATTGATATGATCCGCAAAGATAACACTTAGATCTAATTGTACTTGTAAGAAAGTTTCTAACATTATTTAACCTTGATTTGTTTCTGTTATTTCTATGTTCATATTATTTAACACATCTTCTGTCATTCTTGTAACCGTTTCAATTTTATATAATGCTTGGTATACATTGGTTAAGTGATCTAGGTCAACATTCAAAATATTAGAATGAACATTGGGGATTCTTCCTTTCCGGTTACATATGTGAATCAAGAGATAGCAAATAACTATGAATGAAATCGATTTGGTCTTGTGTTGGTGTGCTAAAAAGAGTATTTGCAATTGATCTAACAATATTTAAAGATCCTCTTTTCTGTCTATTTTTCCTGGACTCATTCAAGTTGTAACCCAATATGTGAATTAAAAAATCATTCATTGCCAAATGCAATTGTTGAAATTTTGAATCAAACTCAAAAACATGTCGCATGATTAAATCAGATGAAACTATTATTTTTTACTTAATCAAGATTACGAATGATATTGGCTGTAAGGTTTTCAGTCCTTCTAACAGGTTTGTGTTTTATTCGCTTCTATTGAACTTTCCATTGAATCATCATCTGTATCCTCAGAAAAAACGGAAATGGATCTACGGTTTTAAATCTTATTTTGGCCTCACTTGTTGGTGTTGGGTTGGGGGCTTTCGTGCCCCCCGGAGGGAACACACGGGCTAGCAATAGAGCCCGTCGAAGTATTCATATGAATCGCTGATGGCGTTAGGTGGTGGCGGACTCTGGCCAGTCTACGCAAACAGCAGTAAATGAACAGATGTTCGCATTATAAGAAGAAAAATAAAAGTTCCAGGAGTGTGTGTGTGTGTGTTTGGCCGCGATGCCCCAAAGTTAGGGGACACACGGACGCAACACAACACACACACACTGGGATCTGGGCGCGGATCCAATGTCTCACTTGTTTCATCATTATCATGTACTGGATAGGCTCTCTTCACATTAGGATTTAAATGTGGTATAATATTATCTTCGTGCATAAAACGTACTCTATCGGTATGCAATGTCTTTATATTGCCGGATCTAATATTTCTTATTTTCATTACTACATCACTCACTTTCTCTAACACACTATATGGACCAGTGTCGTCTGGTTGTAGCTTTGAAGGTAACCCTTTTCTTGGTATTTGTCTTAGGCTCCTTTTAGACGGCGTGGGCGATACACGTGTCCGCAAATAAGCGCGGACCCACTTTTACTAATTACTTATGTTTTCAATGTAACCTTTCACACGGGGAGATCGCCCTGACACGGACTTTTGCCCGCGTCAGAGTGAAACGCAGCGCAGCACCCCTTGGCTAGGTTGCGGGCCCGCTTCCGCAAATTTTGGAAAAGGCTAAAGTGTTCTATGTGTGTCTTTACACGACACGGGCGCTGTCCGGACACGAACATTATTCCATAGATTCAATGCGTGTTTTAACATGTCACAGGCAGCCTCATAGTTGCCAGAACGTGCCAAATGTGGCATTTGTTACCTCAAATTTCATGTACCTCAAAAAAATGCCATTTTTCTTGACACAAGTCATTTACTGCCATAAAAATACTAAAATCTGTCGGTATATACTGCTTACTTCAACAATTTTTTTATTGCATTTTACTTCTTGATATTCCTTTATTGGAAACTTAACATTTTGATATATTGAACTTACTATTTTTTTGTTCTCTTTTATGTGTGTGTATATATATATATATATATATATATATATATATATATATATATATATATATATGTGTGTGTGTGTGTGTGTGTGTGTGTGTGTGTGGGTGGGTGGGTGGGTGGGTGGGGGGTGGGTGGATGTTGTGTGTCTGTGGGTGGATGGTTGGGTGGGTGAGTAGTTGGGTGGAATGGTGGGTGGGTGGGTGGTTGATTGGATGGGTGGGTGTTTGTGTGTATGTGTGTGTCTGTGTGTGTGTGTGTGTGTGTGTGTGTGTGTGTGTGTGTGTGTGTGTGTGTGTGTGTGTGTGTGTGTGTGTGTGTCTGTGTGTGTGCGTGTGTGTGTGTGTGTGTGTGTGTGTGTGTGTGTGTGTGTGTGTGTGTGTGTGTGTGTGTGTGTGTGTGTGTGTGTGTGTGTGTGTGTGTGTGTGCCTCTGTCGGTCCGTCTATCTGACTATCTGTTTGTCTGTCTGTTTGTTTCTTTCGCTCTGCGAAAATCTGTCTGTCTGCGTATGTCTCTAGATCTGTTTGTCTGTTTATGTCCTTCGTTCTGTCTTAACTGTGCATTTCTGTCAGTCTGTGTCTTTCTCTCTTTCAGTTTCTCTGTTTCTATGTTGGTACGAGTGTTTGTGTCTGTCGAACTGTCTCTCTAACACTATTTCAGTCTGTTTGTCAGAGTCTGTGTTTGTTTGTTACTGTGGGTTGGTTGGTCTATCTGTCTAATTTCTTGTCCTTGTCTTGGTGTACCTGCCTGTCTTATGCCAGACTGTAGGATTATCTCTCTCTCTCTCTCTCTCTCTCTCTCTCTCTCTCTCTCTCTCTCTCTCTCTCTCTCTCTCTCTCTCTCTCTCTCTCTCTCTCTCTCTCCACCCCCTATTTTTGAGATGATACTAATCGTGTGGGCAAGCCAGGACCCACCCCCGATCACTATCGCTTCCACCCACACCTCCTACAAAACTACCAAATCTCACCACCATGTTCATTTTATTACTCAAATCACCGGATTACTACACTATTTAAGTTAAAAATAGGTTCACTGTTGGCTGAACATTTATGAAACCAATGCAATGATGTTATTAAGATTTAGTTTTACCATAGATGGTTTTCTGGCTATTTAGCTGCATCGTACGGGTTATGAAACAATGCTAATTCACAACATTCTGTATTTCTATTATAGCTAAGCTCCAGAATTGGACATATCAATTAATCATCATATTTCCTACATACATTAAAATCATTTACTAAATAGTAATGGGTCCTAGACTAATAACCAAATAATGCTTTGATCTAGAAAGTAACATTAAAGCATTAGTATGTGGAATAGGATATGGTAAGTAAGCTATTCCTAAGATATTAAAAGTGTTTGTGGGATCATCTCTGAGGGGAATAAGTAAGTAAAAACTTAATCCATTTAATGCAGTCTTATGTACAACACGAATAGCAGCTCAATGAAGACCTACAAATTCAGATTTAGGAGGGAACAACAATTCAAGAGTTTTAACTGAAATTTCATCCAATAGTTTTAACAACATAATGTTAATCACCATGTGAGGTGAAATATGTGTTTCCATCATGGTCTGTAACCCAATTGTTAAATTGATATGATCCGCAGAGATAACACTTAGATCTAATTGTACTTGTAAGAAAGTTTCTAACATTATTAAACCTTGATTTGTTTCTGTCATTCTTGTAGCCGTTTCAATTTTATATAATGCTTGGTGTACATTGGTTAAATTACCTAGGTCAACATTCAAAATATTAGAATGAACATTGAGGATTCTTCCTTTCCGGTTACATAAATTAAACAAGAGATTGCAAATAATTATGAATGAAATCGATTTGGTCTTGTGTTAGTGTGCCAAAAAAAGTATTTGCAATTGATCTAACAATATTTAAAACATCTCTTGTCTGTCTATTTTTTCTGGACTCATTGAAGTTGTAACTCAATATGTGAATTAAAAAATCATCCATTGCCAAATGCAATTGTTGAAATTTTGAATCAAACTCAAAAACATGTCGCATGATTAAATCATATGAAACTATTATTTTTTACTCAATCAAGACTACGAATGATATTGGCTGTAAGGTTTTCAGCCCTCCTAGCAGGTTTGTGTTCTATTCGCTTCTATTGAACTTTCCATTGAATCATCATCCGTATCCTCAGAAAAAACGGAAATGGATCTACGGTTTGAAATCATATTTTGGCCTCACTTGTTGTTGTTGGGTTGGGGGCTTTCGTGTCCCCCGGAGGGGACACACGGGCTAGCAATAGAGCCCGTTGGAGTATTCATAAGAATCGCTGATGTCGTGTGGTGGTGGCGGACTCTGGCCAGTCTAAGCCAACAGCAGTAAATGAACAGATGTTCGTATTATAAAAATAAAAAGCAGAGTTACAGGAGTGTTTGTGTGTGGCCGCGGTGCCCCCAAGTTAGGGGACACACGAACGGAACACAACACACACTGGGATCTGGACACGGATCCAATGTCTCACTTGTTTCATCATTATCATGTACTGGATAGGCTCTCTTCACATTAGGATGTAAATGCGGTGCAATATTATCTTCATGCATAAAACGTACTCTATCGGTATGCAATGTCATTATATTGCCGGATCTAATATTTCTTTCTTCCATTACTACATCACTCACTTTCTCTAACACTCTATATGGACCAGTGTCGTCTAGTTGTAGCTTTGAAGGTAACCCTTTTCTTGGTACTTGTCTTAGGCCCCTTTCACACGGCGCGGGCGATGCATGTGTCCACAAATAAGGGCGGACTCGCTTTTACTAATTACTTGTTTTCAATGTAACCTTTCACACAGCGCGGAGGTCGCCCTGACGCGGGCGAAAGCCAGTGTCAGAGCGGACACGTGTCTCGCAGCCCGAGTGAAAAAAGCCCAAGACATGTACCAAGAAAAGGCAGCGCGCACGCTCCTTAGCTTGTTTGCGGGCCAGCGTCCACAAGTTTTGGTAAAGGCTACAGTGTTCAATGTGTGTCTTCACACGACGCGGATGCTGCCCGGACATGCATATTATTCCATAGGTTCAATGCGTGTTTTAACACGTCGCAGGCAGCCCTAGAGTTGCCAGAACGTGCCAAATTTCGCATTTGTTGTCAAAAATTTCATGTATCTAATATAAAATGCCAAATTTCTTGACACAAGTAATTTACTGCCATAAAAATACTAAAACCTGTCGGTGTATAATACTTACTTCAACTATTTTTTTATTGCATTTAATTTCTTGATATTCCTTTATGGGAAACTTAATATTTTGATATATTGGAATTACCTTGTTTTATTAGGTTGTGTGTGTGTGTGTGTGTGTGTGTGTGTGTGTGTGTGTGTGTGTGTGTGTGTGTGTGTGTGTGTGTGTGTGTGTGTGTATGTGTGTGTGTGTGTGTGTGTGTGTGTGTGTGTGTGTGTGTGTGTGTGTGTGTGTGTGTGTGTGGGTGTGGGTGGATGGGTGGGTGGGTGGGTGAATGGGTGTGTGTGTGTGTGTGTGTGTGTGTGTGTGTGTGTGTGTGTGTGTGTGTGTGTGTGTGTGTGTGTGTGTGTGTATGTGTGTAAGATTGTACAAATCTCACATAAAGGATCTGATGGTATATTTGCATCCAGCAAGCAGTTGTGGCAACGATGTTGTTGCAATAGCTAGAATAAGTGTTCACATTGTATGTAGGAAAATATTTACGGGAAAAAGACCAATGAAATAAAGAAGCAACAGACTGCAACCGGAGCGATACCAAAGAAAAGTGGTCGTGAACACGTCGTGAACACGCAGTTCGCAGTGCTACTCATTGTTTGTTTAGTGATACTTTGGTGGACTTTTCTTCCAAACACAAACCAAAATCAGAACATGTCAAAGTAAGAACTGCTGATATCACTGAAACCATAAAAAGATGCTGTGACATGCGCTGCGATGAATGGTCGTTTAAGGTAAAAGGCCGTCTACAGTATTATCTTCATTATTTTCATGCTGCAGACTGTGTCTACCATCATACCTGCAGTGTAAACTTTCGAAGTGGAAAACACATTCGTCGTGAATACTCCTCCAACGACCCTGATGTCAAGAAAGAGAGACCAACTGATGACGAGCAGCACCAAACATTCCTTGACATGTGATTACCTGGAAGATAATGATAATGAACAACTGTTGCTTGAAGATTTAACTTCCAAAATGGACGAATATTTTTAAGGAAGTCAGAGCTCTGTCTACGATCGCCGGCACATGAAGAGAAAGTTTTTAGAACGTTACGGAGATAGGATCATAATATCAGGTGAAAGTGAGAAGGCAGATGTAGTAATTCTACGAGAGACAGCTTATGAAATTCTTATAGATTATCACAAAAAGTCAAAAGAATGTGATATAGAACTACAGAAGATTTACCTAGTAGAAGCTACTTAAAATATAATCAGAAGTGATATCAAGTCTCTCAACTCCGCTAGACAAGATGTGTATCCATCCCCAAATGACATCACTGCAGAAAGTGCTCTTGCGTACATTCCCAACAGTCTGACATTGCTATTATCAAAAGTATTTGCAGAACAGGATTCTTCAATAAAAATAGGTGGAATTGGCCAGAACACTATGCAAGCAATCTTTTCCACCTGCCTATGACTTAAACTCTTTCAAAAGAGAAGTGTCAAGACACCTCTCACACTATATTGGACTTCCCCCGCCTGTCTATATTTCTCCTACTGCCATCTTTACAGGATCTGGCGACAAGCGGGATTTTTTTTTTACTCATTTTTGTTTTCCCTTGGCCAGTGCCCTTTTAATGTAAAAAAAAAAATCTGTCCTAGACAAATTAAAACAACAAACAAGCATTTATTTGTCTCGTAGGTGAGAAGCTGAAGAAGAACGGATGTGCTGTTCACTACACAGATGGGGATGCTGATATGCACATTGTCCGTGCTGCAGTTTCCTCATAAAATGCAAATATAACAGTAATAGGGGAAGACACCGACTTGCTGATTCTTCTTCTGTACCACGCCAAAGACAGTGGTTTCAAGTTGTACTATGGCAGGAATATAAGACGAGGATCATTTCCTAATCCTGTGTATGATATTCTCAACATTCAGTCATTGTTAGGCGATGACATCTGCAAGTATCTCCTGTTCGTGTATGCTTTCTCAGGATGTGATAGTACATCCATAATTTTTTCGATTGGGAAAGCAAAAGCATTCGATACACTGATGAAGATACCTGAACTCCGTTCAGTTGCAAATAAATTTTGTTCAGATTTTTGCCAACACTCTGACATTGAAGTCACTGGAAGAAAGGTAATGTTTCTGTTGTACGGCCGCAAAATACGTGACTCCACTAACGCGTTACGACATTGAATGTTCGTTGAAAAGGTAGCTACAGCTAAATCTTTTGTTAATCCAGATCATTCGCCACCTACTGATGCATCCACAAAGTACCATAGCTTTCGAATTTACTTCCAAATACAAATCTGGAAGTCTACAAAACAATGGATTGCTACAGAAGATTGAAATTGGTATGTAAAGAATAATTCCTTTTACCCTACATCTTGCGACAACCAACCACCTCCAAACTGTGTATTCAAGTTGATTCGCTGCTCGTGCAAGACGAAATGTGCTACTTCAAGATGTGGATGCAAGCGTTATGGAATGCCCTGTTGAGCCGCTTATGACGAGTGCCAAGTGAGTGGCTGCAATTACAACCCAAATACTGCTATTTTATCTGATGATAATGATGAGGAGGATTAATTTTTTATGTGACCAGGTATCACTTCTTTAATGAACGTAACTTGAAATTGAATAAAAGATAACTGTTGTATTACTGACTATAAGCTGTGAAAAGTTATATAACATTATATTTGCATAATAAATGGTTGTGTTGCATATTGTTGAAAGCTAAATTTGACATTAAAACATTATAACTGAAAGAAACATCATCAGCTGTATCTTATTAATCGTAAATCATTAATATTATTTTTTTTTATTTGGATCTGTTATTCAGCAATGGTTTTAGAGCTGGAAACAGCTTAGAAAGCTTCTGAAGCAATTCTGCTCAGGTCTAACTACAAATTCCTGGACTATCTATAGCTTTGCCATGTGACTTTTTTTTTGTGATCGTTTATGGAGACTTTGTCGAAAGGTTTTCGAAAGTAGAGATAGATTATATCTATAACTTTTGTTTCGTCATAAATGTTCAATACATGATTATAAAACTCAAGGAAATTCGTTGGCCAAGACCGTTTGTTACGAAGGTCATGTTGAGAATTACTAATCATAATATTTTATTTAAGGAAAGTCACTAGTTTATCACGTATTATAATTTCCATCAACTTACCAATTATGGTATGTGAGGCTGATTGGTCTGTAATTAACGGGTAGTGTCTTATCTTCCTTTTTTAGTTTAGGGGTAACATTTGCCAATTTCCAAGTCTCGGGGACTTTAAGAATCTAAAGATTCATTGAATAGTATTGTTGGCAGCACTGGTATGTATGTATGTATGTATGTATGTATGTATGTATGTATGTATGTACGTATGTATGTATGTATGTATGTATGTATGTATGTATGTATGTGTGTGGATCCCTTTGTGCCTTTTACCAAGGGCGCCCTCGGTAGGGCGCTGGCACTACAAAAGAATGCCATACGTACCAAGATATTTTGATTCACCTGATATCACCATAGTATTACATGTTTTCCACTATAAAGTATTCATTATTATATAAACAGTGCATCAATGATTTCACTTATATACTGTATGTTAAGACTATAATGATAATTAAAAAACAACTCACGAGTGTGAAATTCACTAGCCGTCCACTGCGTCCTGCGGAGATTGACAGGGTAGGCTGGCACCACACTCAGAAGTTAACAAGTGTAGTGTTTATTTCAACAGCCCAAATATCAGACTAGTACAATCTATTCGTGGATTAACAATCTTTCAGGCAATTGTCCATGTATATGTGTTTGTGTTATATTAGACTTTACTTAAATAAAACACATTAAAATACAATCGAGTGTATTCACTTCATAACAAAAGGTGTCGTCCCTTGTTTCCCGAGACGAATGTATAGGGAAGATAATTTGTGTTCCTTCCACTTAAAGAAATAAGCCTCTAAGTACAACAGAAGTGGAGGCACAAGTGGTGATACAGTATTGCAAGAGGCTTGCTTAATTGATATTTTACATCTTTTAAAAGTCTCGATGTAATACTATTAGGACCAGTAATTTTGTTTATTTTAATTTCATCAGGTACTTTAGTTACAACGTTCTCAGTAAAATCACTGTTGCATATAGGAATTTAGTTATGTTGAGTAAAGGTTATCGCGTGGATTTCATAGGTGTCTTCAACGGTAAAAACTGATGCAAAGTAATCATAATTGTGTATTTTCAATTAATTCTTTCTAGGTTGAGTGGACCAGTATTTGTTGTGATAACTTTTTTCTTACATACGTAGTTTTAGTGTTGGATTTAGTTTTATTTGCAATATACAATTCAAAATATTTATTACTTTACTAATCATCATTTTTTGTTTCGCGTTTTAGTCTTTCATATTCTAAGTAATCGTTTTCGTTTTTGTATTTACTGTGTGCTCTTTTTTTATATAATATTCCTGGATCAAATTAGCTGGTCCACCACTTAGGTTTGTTAATTTTATGTGGGCGTCTTTTACAAACTGCCATGTATAACTTGACGGCCCCATTCAAGATGTTAAAAATTCTCACCAACGATTAATTTGTATTCTGATTGTAATTAATGATGTGTAGGGTACCAATGCTGGTGCATATTACGCATATATATGGAGTTGGCTGTTGGGGAGGAGGGGAGCAACGAGTGTGTAGGGAGGGGAGTGAATCAAGTATAATTGTTAACGTAAGGGTGCTGTGGTGACAGGTGTGTGTACATTTGTTTTGTAAATGAGTACATTGTTTTGCAGTCTAAAATGCGTTAAGGGAGCCTATTTCAGTGGTGTATGGTGCGTGGGAAGTAGAAGTGCTTGTATGTGTGTGTGTGTGTGTGTGTGTGTGTGTGTGTGTGTGTGTGTGTGTGTGTGTGTGTGTGTGTGTGTGTGTGTGTGTGTGTGTGTTAGTGTGATATGTTTGGTATTTTTGGTGGTGTGTGTTCCAGGTACGTTGATTGTTTGTGCTATGTAGATATGTATGTGGGTCAATGTTAATGTGATTGTTTGTGGTTTTAATATATAAGTGTATGTCTGTGTGCTTGTCTGTGAATATGGAGGGAGTCTTTGTTTATTTGTTGTTTTAAGCGTGTTGTGTTATAATTGTTTGCTATAAACCTAACCGACTTAGTGTTGATTTGTTCTAACCTAACAATATGTGTGTGTGTGTGTGTGTGTGTGTGTGTGTGTGTGTGTGTGTGTGTGTGTGTGTGTGTGTGTGTCTGTGTGAGTGTGTGTGTGTGTGTGTGTGTGTGTGTGTGTGTGTGTGTGTGTGTGTGTGTGTGTGTGTGTGTGTGTGTGTGTGTGTGTGCTGGTGCGGGTGTGTGTGTGTGTGTGTGTGTGTGTGTGTGTGTGTGTGTGTGTGTGTGTGTGTGTGTGTGTGTGTGTGTGTGTGTAGATCCCACACTGTGGAGTAGTATTTTAATGTTGGTCTGAAAAGTGTATTGCATGTTATATGTTTTATGTCTTGTGTACAGCTATGTACATTTCACCTCAAGAACCCCATTGTGCGGTTGGATTTTGAATATTTTGGAGTCTATGTGTGTGTTTAATTATAGGTTTGTAGAGAGATAGACACCAAGATATTTGTATGAAATAACAAACTCTAATTGTGTATTATGAAGGGTATATGTGTGATGGATGGTTTTGTATGAAGGGGTGAAGCGGCTTAGACCGCGGCTCTGGAAGACGACATTTTTTTCCAATTGCACTGACTTTGAGGCTTTTTGTGATAACCTCATTAAGGAGTTTGCTTGCTCCAGCAGTGAACTGTGCTTAACTTCCCTGCGTAATTTCTCGGACCTCTTGCTCACGAATCACGGCACCTTATCCCTTAATACTGCTGCTGGGTTAGCTGGTAAACTTCGGACAGAATTGGATTACTCCCTCACAAATTCACAGTGGATGAATGGTGATAATATGTCTAAAGATAATTTTCTGAATCTCATGTCTTATCTACTTTTTTCCAATTCACTCACGTCTGATGCATCTTATATTTCACGTGACATCCCCTTCCACCCCTCTTCCACAATGCATGCTCTCAAAATGGAGGTCGTATCCAAACTCACACCCTCTCATCAGCTTTCCTCTCATGCCTATGTAGGGGCGAGTATCCACCCCCCACCCTCCTCCTGTCCCTATGGAACCCCGTTACCACGTTCGCTCACCCACATTCCTCCCTCCACCTCTCGTTCCCATCATCATCCTCCTCCCCGCCCCCCTCCTCCTCCTCCCGCACCACCTAAGCTCCGTCATCCTCCTCCTCCCCACCATACCACATCGGGTCATGCACCCTCCCACTCACCACACTATCAAGTTTAATTTTTTCCTTCTCACCCTGTCTAAGGTCCCTCAACGTCATCGTGGTGTTATTATCACAAAACTCAGTTGCATGACGTGTCGCAGTGTCGATTTCTGGTTCATCAACGCTCACAACAGCATTTTCAGTAGGTAAGGAAGGACTTAGCGCCGCACCCTCCCTTACAGTTAACCCACATAATTGTAATAATGTTGGTGGTATGCAGCGTCTCAGTGACTCACACAGTGCTCGCCTACAGAACGAGAAGCCATTTTGTACCTCGCCTTCACAAACTAAGCGTGTTGAGTCACTCCACAGCGGTAATTACGCAGCGAGCCTTAAGGTTATCGAAGCGGAAGTCATTTCTCATCACCTTTCTCTCATGATTGACATAGGTACAGAGATCAACCTACTTGCTGAAAGTTCATTAACCGCTTTGCGTCAAGATTCGTACCTTCCTTTTCCCACTCAGCATGCACAGCATTCATGGTGCGGACGGTAAAAATTTTCAAAGCAGCGGGGTTGTAACGCTCGACATTCGTTTTTTTCCGCGCAGTAAGCCTTGCGCTGCTGACAGCTCTGCTCGCATTCATCCCTCATCCTCCCTTGCTTTGTGTCTACATGCAGCGCCAACGGTGAGTGTGGTTTTAAATACCAGCAGCATTTTAGAGCCACATTTGGCGGTTATGGTCCCAGTTCGTTTCAGCGGCATGTCACAGGATACGGATATTCTCATTTTGTCAGAGTCGGTTAGAGTCAGAGGTACGTTATTGGAGTCAGGATTAGCTCATGCTCGTGACGGCTACACGTTCATACTCATTCATAATGTGACTCATGGTTCTCTCACGTTGCAATCAGATACATGTCTCGGTGAAGCGCTCATGTATCCCGCGCTCATACGTGAAAGCGAATTTCCACAGTCCTTTTTTACGTCGCCGTTAACGCATGCGGGTGATCATAGTGCATTTCATGATTTCGAAAATAAAGTTAAAAGTTCATTCATACCTTCCGATTATCCTGAGTACGAGTCACGTATGTTGAAACTTTTGTTTTCACACTCGAGTGCAATCGCATTGCCTGGTCAACCAGTAGGTTGCACACATCTCTTAGAACACAAAATCGACCTTTCACCCGGCACTCGTCCTATGTTCATTTCTGCTTACCGCCTCACCCATAGCTTACGTAATGTTGCGAGTCAGAAAGTGCAGGAAATGATTGCTGATAGTGTTGTTGAAAAGTCGATTTCTCCTTAGAATAGTCCGTTATTCCTTGTCCCTAAGAAGGATGGTGATTACAGGCCAGTCGTAGATTACAGGCGTCTGAATCAGTGTACTGAAACGCAGCAGTATCCATTACCTATTATGACAGACCTTTTGCAGTCTTTAGGCGAACATAACTCGGTATTCTCTTCGCTCGATCTCATGTCTGGTTTCTGGCAAGTACCTTTAGCGCCAGAGTCTCGCCCGCTAACTGCTTTTTCTACTCCATTAGGTCACTTTCAGTACTTGAGACTCCCCATGGGTTTAAAAAATTCCCCTGTGGTTTTCCAGCTTCTTATCAATGAAGTTTTCAGTGGCTTGCTCGGTAACGGTGTTTTTGCATACTTAGATGATGTAATTATTGCCTCAAAGGATATGACGTCATACTTTGCGCTGCTGAATGAAGTTCTCACACGACTCACTAACGCTGGATCAAAACTTAAGCTTTCCAAGTGTCACTTTCTGAAGAAGAAGCTTGCTTTTCTAGGTCACACAGTCGACGCTAACGGCCTTCATACGTCAGACGATAAGGTTCAAGCAGTATGCGATTTTCCACGTCCATCTAAAGTCACGCAACTCAAGTCTTTCCTTGGTATGTCAGGATATTATCGTGCGTGCATACATAATTATTCCACAGTTTCGGCTCCCTTGTTGAGTCTACTCAAGAAAGATGCGCCATACATCTGGACAGATGAACACGAACACGCCTTTACGACGTTGAAACGTACCCTAACCTCGGTCCCTGTTCTCGCTTTGCCAGACTTTAGTAAGCCGTTTAAACTTGCAGTTGACGCGAGTGGGAAGGCACTGGGAGCCTGTCTGATGCAAAGTGATTACAGAGGGAAAGACAGACCAATCACGTACACAAGTCGTAGAGTTAACGGCACTGAGTCACGTTACTCCATCACGGACCTCGAATGTTTAGTGATCATTTGGGCATTGAAGCATTTCCGTGATCTCATTTATGGATATGAAATTACTGTGCACACGGATCACAAAGCGATTAAGGACTTGTTCAAAGGTCGTAACCTCACTGGCAGACTGGCTCGTTGGATGGTAATATTAGAGGATTATCGACCCAAAAGAGAATACGTGCCTGGTAAGCTTAACCATGTTGCTGATGCACTTCCACGCGTTGTCGCCGCTCCTCTCATAAATAATTCTCAAAATGCGTTCTCAGACGAGAAACTCATGCATGCACAACGTGATGATTCTTTATTGGGTAAAATAATCAGTGCTCTCGAAAGTAACACGTTACCAGCTTTGCCGAAATTACCTGTCTCCCTTTCACAGCTTCATCTGAATTAGGGCTTGTTATCCGCCGGCGGATAACACATATGATAAGGCGGTTACGCAACTCGTTATTCTGCGTTCACTCGTTCCCCGCGTCTTATTTCTCTCTCATGACAGTGTCCACGCTGCACACCCAGTTATTGACAGAACTCTTAGATCAGTGTTACAGCATTATTGGTGGACATCAGTAAGAAAAGACGTGTCTCATCACATAGCTCAGTGTCTCTCATGCGTGCGTCACAAGAGTCACCCCTCACGCCCTGTGTCTATGCAATAATACGCAACTCCAGCTCACCCTTGGGATACAGTTGGCATCGATCTTCTCACGTTACCCCGTGCGACTTCCGGTCAACAGTATCTGTTTGTCTGCGTTGATAATTTTTCACGTTATGTTGTCCTGGCACCGTTGCAAGATAAGTCTGCAGCCTCAGTTGCAAGAGTGCTTGTGGAGCATGTCATTAACCCATTTACCACCCCGCGCGTGACTATCTCAGATAACGGTGTAGAGTTTCGGAATGCCATTATCGCAGAGTTGTGTGCAACTTTCAACATTAAGCAGACTTTTGTCATTGCTTATGCGCCTTTTCAGAATGGTGCTACAAAGCATGCGAACGGTAAGATCTTAACTGCGATCCGACACATCGCAGACGGGTTTACAGACCAATGGAATAAGTGGATCACTCACATAGCGGCTTCCATTATTGCGTCGTACAATGCCAGTATTAACGAGTCGCCTCACTTCGTTCTTTTTGGCGTGGACAAACGGTTGCCTTACATCTTGCTTGACAAGCCTAAGCCTCTCTATAATCCTGATGATCATGCAAGGTTACAACTAACTCGTTTTCAGCGGATTCATCAGGCAGTGCGCAGTCACTTGCAGGAGTCCAAGGACCACATGATAGCTCGCAAACACCAGACAGCTCAGGCACCACGATTCGTTGTAGGTGACATTGTCTTTATCATCAATCATACACGTGACACAAAACTCCATCCCCGTAACACCGGTCCCTTTCGTATCATCAGTAAGGTCAAAAACAAGTACACTCTTTTGAACCTCAACACTCATTAGAGACAGACAGCACATGCTTGCCACATTAGGAAATGTGCCTATCAACAAGCACCTTCACACATCCCATACACACCACACATTCAACACACATCTCGTAATTCAAACGTGTCGCAGTCCACCACTCATCCATATTTCACCCGTTCTCGTGTGAGATCTATTTCATGGTACGTATATATCAGACACGTGCCGTCAGTAATTACTCGGGGTAGGCAGCTTGTGCCCATTATGTAGTAAAATGTCATCAAAAGATTCGTCAGTATTGTTGGGGAGGCCTGGGGAACCTGCTCGACACAGGTTCAATCTCCCGTTCTGCCTACGTCACCCCTACGTGGGAAAGACGACTGGTAAACAAGTGTACTTACACCGTCCCAGATCTCTTCAAAAGACGGTAAGCAAATAAATAAAGACAATAACACACAACAGAAACATAAACGCAAAAAAAATATATATATACAATATATATAATTTTGATGGAGAGCCAAACAAATAAAATGCCAGGTACACTTCAATAGGAGTGGAAGACCTGGGGGCTTTTGTCCCCAAACACACGCTCAAGAATCTCAAAAAAAAGTTCTAGGCAAGTCAGCCACAAACCTAGGAATAGCAATAATAAAGTACACGCAGTCTAGTGCATGGCTTAGGGAAAATATATGAGAAAAATCCCCGATAACAACAAGGTGAATTCCCTTAATAGCAATCAAAATAATATCAGGTAACTCAACACAGTTAAGCTCAAGTAACATTCATAGTTTCTCAACACCACACAACCGTGTAGCCAACACAAGAGCAAAAATAACACTGATGCTTAACACAAGTAAATAAATCACAGCAAGAATCCCTCCCGTGAATACGGGACAACGAAAATATATAACAATGTCAAGAAGGCGGGCAGAGAGAGAAAAAAAAAAACAAGCAGAAGAAAACCCTTAACCTACTTATCAAACAAATAAGAAAATAAGAACATCAAAGGTGCGTTACATTACTCTACGGGAGGGGGCAAGCGAGTCGCGACTGAGTGGTAGGCAGATTTGATTCTGCCTACATAGGACGTAAGGAAAACGGCATTGAAGGGCAGCACGTGGGCTACACCACTACTAAGCGTAGCTTACATACTGAGATTTAAAGGCAGGGGTGAATGATGCCTACCTAATCTACAGAAAATATGAAACATTTTGCAATTTATGGATAATAATCAGAAAAATCGTCATAATTTTGTTTCATTGTGACACAGAAGGAGAATGTAGCTGCTGATCTATTTTATTCAGGGTAGGCACTGCTTACCTTGCCTGCCCAGACGGTACGTGCCTGGTATATATATATATATATATATATATATATATATATATATATATATATATATATATATATATATATATATATATATATATATATATGTTCATAATATTTTTGCTCATCCTTAATGTGTATTTTTATTATTTATCTTTGATTTTGTAGCTTATTACCATGTTCCTATGTACTTCTTTTTCTACTTTCCTACGCTGTCTATCTCTGTTTTTGTAACACGGTTAGGTACACTTGTATATTGTTATTTTTGCATTGTGTAGTTTTTAGGAGTCAACTGAGGACAGTTGAAATAGCGTGGCCGAGCATTTTGTACTATTTGCAACCTATATTTATATATTTGTATGTATGTATGCATGTATTTACAATACTTTTGTATGTGTGAGTGTTTTATTGACACAGGTGTCCGGAGATACCTACAATGTTTACCTAGGTATGGGTGTAAGAGTCACTGACCGCGCTAATCCCCCTTTGACCTCGCCGGCCATGTACACCTGCGGTGCTGGTTTCCCTTTGATATTTAACTCGCCTTTCCACGGGAATCTTTTGTCCCATGGGCCCAGGGATTAAGAGATTATCTCGCTTCTCCTTCTTATCTTTCCGCTCGTCCACCTTTTCTCCATTTTGTTTCCGCCATGTCCTCCATTTTGATCATCTCCCATTGTTAGCTGTATGATAGGTCATTCACCTCTGTGTTGGCTCTGGGCGAGAGCAGACGTCCTGATCCGTTCACACCACGTGTACCTACCTTTACGCAAATAAACATGTAGTGATACAAGTTTACTACTCAACCAGAGTGAGTGAGAGCTTGAGGCGAGTGAGTGAGCTATTTGCAATGGGCATGCAATACACACCCAGCTGCAACGACTAGTTGAGAAGTGCGGCGACAACGGAGAATGGATCCACACGCTTGCCCTCGACACCCTACCGTAAGTTAAGTTTTTGCCGATTGCGTTGAATTGTAATCTGCAAGGTGATAGCAGCGACCTCAGCTTGCACTGTGAGTAAGCGCAGTGTTCAGGCACAGTTGAACTTAAATCGTTTCATAATGACTGATAGCTTCGGCCACATGTGATTCTCCAAGAGTGTCTTCAGGTCAGTGTAAAATTTATCGGCAGGCTTGAGAGGTAGGCACAAAGACCAAATTAACTCGTAGATTTTTGCCCCGCACACGGCCAACAATGTGGCTTTTTTCTTTGTTTCTACCACAATATCGGTGGCTATGAAGAAATCTCTAGACGCTCCACATATTGCCTCCACACCTCCGTTTCTTGATTATATTCTTCGATTTTGCCAATGGTCACCATGTTGGGGTATCCTCGTCGGCAATGTAACAACTCCAAGATTCATGTCAAAATGCAAACCAGAGCGCCGTACTAGTAGGTATATATACAGAGGACAAGAGGCAAGTTTAGCCAGACGTGGCTAGAGATAATCTGCCGCTGAGCCCTAAGCTAGTGTTGACAATAACTTGTATGACTAACACAATGTTCGAAACCCTGAACAGAACCCACAACACAACAGTACTCGAACCCCAGAATGGAACATTCAACGAATTATTACAAAAGCAAAAAACGCTAAGACATTGTATGGGTCCACTATTAGATAATGATAATGACGAATCTAATCAGCATAGACATAGGAATGGCTTTCCAGTCTCAAGTTTAACGTTTAGTAACGTCTTCATTGAGGAAAACAATACAGCCATCCCTATCCAACTGAATATATTTCATGGTTCTGACGAAGAAATGCTTAAGGTAATTGAGATGCTTAAATATTCACAAGAAAATTTATCCCAATAAGTTTACTGGTCACAATAAAGTTTCACCGCGGATACTAATAGAATGTTATGCATATTTAGAAAGTCTTATAACAAGTTCACTCAAGGAATCCATTGAACCAATTTTGATTGCATCATGCACGGAAAAGGGCAAACATAGCCCTTACTTTCAAGAAAGAAGATTAGAATCAAGCAATTAACTATTGTTAAACAATCAAACATCAGTTTCAAATAAGTTATTCGAAAAGATCATTATAGATAAGATAGTTGCGTTCCTTGAAACAAGCAAATTAGTAACAGAAAATCAGCACTGATTTCGCAGTAATGGATGTTGTCTGACTAATCTGTTCAATTTATTTAATGATATATAGGCTTAGTGCCATTTTATGTGATATATTCGAATTTTCAAAAAGCATTTGATAGGATACTTCATAACATGATGTTATCTAAATTGCAGGCACATGGATTAGGAAAACATCGATGTGCATGAACTATGTGTCGTGAGACAAAATCTGTGAGGAGAGGACGTGTTTCGCTCGAGCACTGACCTGACTTTGACTTGTTAAAACTTGGTTACTGCTACCTAAATACGCTAAATTCCTATCACTCCTAAGATACATCATCTCTTACTATTTTTTGCTATCTTTGCACTTTAAACATTTTACACAACTCATACATACGCACATACATCAGTAGCTAATACATATATAATTCATGTGTTAAGATTCTATATAGCCTTTAACTTCTTCGTTCGTACATTATTGTTATAATTTAATCTTATTATTTACTTGATTATTCTTTGTGGTGTCATTTACTCAGTAATTACCAATTCTCTACTTGTATATTTGTATTTTGTTGCAAGATTTGTAGCAAGATTGCTACATAACTCGCTCAAAAATTTGACCTTGAAAGTTCAGACCTGACTGACCTGAGCTTCTTTTAATCTTAATCCGTCTATTTGTCTGAATCTTTCAAGATTCTTGTCTAGACAGACCTCATTACCTCCTCTCAGTGTTAATCTGTCTAATTGCTTCTCTGACCTGAGCTCGGCTTATCATGATCCTTCTACCTGGCCTGACCCTTTCGAAATTTTAATCTTTGTCATCCCTCATTAATATCCCTTTGACAGCGATAATCCGTCTACCTGTTTCTAACCCTTTTGCATTGTTAGTTCTTTCTTCATTACTACAAAAAGTCATGTCTCTTAAATGTGATGTGTGTGATGGGCGTTTCACTGCAAATTTCTTTTCAGATTCGTCAGTCTGCCAATAGTGTTTCTTACAGAAGAAGAACGATGAACTGAAGAAAAAAAATAATGTTTTACAGGAGCTCGTCACAACATACGTTGAAATTTTACCTACCTTGTCTCCATCTACAGACCATTCAGCGAGTTACGCCACTATAGCTGCTACAGATCACGACTCTGTACGTCTCCCTGAACGCGTAATTCAGGGGGAAGTATCTTTCACTCCTGTTAGAAATAGTGCACGACGAATTAAAATTAAACCTTTCTTATCCATTACTACTTATAACAGTTTTAAAATCCTGACAAAAGAAGAGGAAGAGGACCATGAGACGATAATCATCGGTGATTCCATTGTGAGAAACCAACTACAGGAGTTGTGTTGGAGGAATCGATCCACCGGGAAAAGGATGTGCATGCCTGGGGAACGTTTGGATGGCATCTCAGCAGCCTGTGACGATGCAACCAATCAGGCAAACACTAATACTCTTTTAATTATTCATGCAGGTACACATGACGTCATGAACACCAAATCTGAGGAGCTGCTGGAGAGATACAGAAAGCTGATTCTACGGTATAAGTGTAAGACTAACAAAATAATTCTTTTAGAAATCCTTCCCGAAGCAGCGCACCCAGTTTTATTCAACAGGGTCTTCAGCATCAATAACCGTCTTAAGTCAACTTGTACTGATGAAGAAATTGATTTCATCAACTGCTGGGATGACTTTTATAACAAAGCTTTCCTTTTCAAGGACTATGGCCTGCACCTTCATCCAGTTGGGGCTGCTCGTTTTAGCAGGCTACTTGATAACAAAGTTCCTGATTTCAGGAGAAAAAACAGTATCCAGCCTCGCACAACCTCAACTACGTAAGTAACACCGTGTATAAAATAACTATCGTAAGCTATTGCCAAAAAAAATTTGCATGTTTAACGCGCGCAGCCTCAGAAATAAATTCTCAGATTTAGAAGCACTTGCAACATTTGAGGATTTTCACATTATTGAAATATCAGAAGCTTGGATAAACAGAAAATAGAGATTTTTTTAGCAGAATATAATTTTCCACATTATTCAATGCGAACGAAAAAAAAATAAGGTGGAGGTGTTTTGTTTTACGTGTAAGCTAGTCTTAACCCTACAGTCATGCAAACAAAAAAAATAGATAACGTAGATGTTATATTTTTACAACTTAAAACACATTATAAGTCAGTTATTATTGGAGTCTTTTATAGACCACCAGCACACAATAATAATAACAATTGAAAATTATTCGATCAGATAATCGAAGTAAATAAATCCTTCGAAAAGGTAATTTTTAAGGCTTTAATTATCCTGTAACTTCATGGGGAAATTCTCTTAAATCTCATATAGGTCACTTATAAATCAATTTGTTAGAGAGTGGCTTCAGTCAACACGCAAACAAACCCACAATAGGTAATAATATATTAGACCTTATATTTTCAACAAACGACGGTCTAGTAAGTAACGTTAATACGGGCCTAGAATTCAGCACCAGCGATCATAGAATGGCCTATATTAACATCAATCTCGAAGTTTATAAAGATAACGTAAGCGAAAATTTTATTTGGGCAAATACTGATTGGAGCATAGTAGAAAACGAAACTGATTTAAATAAATCTTGGGAAAATTCTATAACATCTTTAAATAGAGCCGTTGAATTATGCATTCCAGTTTGTAAGAGAACTCCTCGTACTCATATTAATAAACTAAAATGGCGGAATAGCCAAATTGATGCAGGATTATTACATAAAAAGCACTCACATGGTAAATATTTATTATCGCAAAACGAGGACGATAAGATAGAATATGAAAGGCTAAGGTGCGAAACAAAAAATACGATTAGATGCAGTAAAAAGATCTCGCAATATATATTGCAAATAAAACAAAATCTAACCCTAAGGAATTTTAAACCTACGTACGTAATAAAAAAAAAAATTATCACAACTAATATTGGCCCACTCCACCTTGAAAACGATAAGGAAACAAATACAGAATCAGAAATGGCCGAAGTACTTAATGATTATTTTGCATCTGTTTATACCGTTGAAGACACCTATGAAATCCGGGAAGTAACCCCAGCGCAACCTAACCTAATTCCTATAAGCGAGTGTGACTTTACTGAGGATACTGTAACTAAGGTACTTGATGAAATTAAAGTAAATAAAACTTCTTGTCCTGATTGTATTGCACCGAGAGTCTTAAAAGAGACAATATATCTATATTGTGATCCCCGATCTCAATATTATATTTTTTATGTAATTTGTGATCATTATTATTGTATTTGTGTGTCTGTGTGTACATATATCTATATCTATATCTATATCTATCTATATATATATATATATATATATATATATATATATATATATATATATATATATATATATGATTTAGGAGCATTCAATGTCATTGGTAAGCAGTTGGAAGTGGGCCACGCATGCCGTTTGTCATTGCCATGCGCAATGTTCTTTGCGCACCTGTTGGGCGCCACGTCAGATTCGAGGCGAGCTGGGCCGACGTAGCCCAGCATTAGCTCTTTTGGAGTGTGACAGTGGCCACGTTAACATCTTGCACCTGGCTAGCGGCTCCACTGTTGGGGAAAGATCAGTGCTGGGTGTAGTCGGGTCCTTGGAGGGCACGGGGCCATATGTTGGATGTCCTGTCTCGTCATATTTATTGTGAGTATTTGCGGAGTTGTATTACCTACTGTAACCCTGTTATGATACCTTTATTGATCAAGATGGAGATAGCACATGTTATTTGAAATGCTAAAATCATTTAGTGGTGTTTGGAGTAGTCTCAGGTAAAGTGGTGACCCCATTGACATGTTGCAGTGGCAGACTCGAGTGAGTGGCGACTGCTGCATGTGTACTCGTGCAGGGTAGTACTTCTGTAGGCGGCTGCAATCCATGGTCTCGCACAGTGTGAGTATCGCCGATGTAGGGTGCCAAGGAAATAATGAAGTTATGTTATGGATGTGGTGTATATTGTATGTAGTTAGTTGTCACATTGTTTATGTTGATGGATGGTAATATGTATCAAGCATGTGGTGATAATGATTTGATTTACTGTGTTGGGTGTCAGGTGTATAATGATTGATATTTGAGTTCATGCAAAATGACAGTGATTCCTTGTGCGTTGGTTACTTGAGTGGAGGTACCTATTAGGTTAGGTAGGTTGCTGTATTTGGGTTGGTTCAAGGGTT
>JAXIVD010001156.1:37500-47500 GCA_036785275.1 Cancer borealis
TATTGATAACACAACACCTACTGTACCTAACTGTCTACATACAGACAGAGGCGATATAAAATAACAGACTTGATAGGGAAACACCTTAATTATATCTGACACGTAAGTAATATCCTCGGGACAAGACACTAATGTTATCTCCATATTATTCCTCAACTACTTTCATTTTCAATTTTTACACAGTGCAGTCTCCCAAACATGTACGTACATAGTTTTCTACATACTTGTATTCATTGATGTATATGGGTTTATGTCTTGAATGTTTGTTTATAATCTAAGATCTAATCTATTGTATTTTACAAGTCAATAAATTTTCTTGGTTTTCTATCATGTTTACCTAAAAAGACATTATTTTTTAAGTAAATTACAACAATAATTTAATATGAATATTCAGATGGTTTGGACACCTGAAAAGACTGGGTGAGTTGCCAAGAAGGATGTACAATGCTGGGATCAGCTTCTGGGTAAGGTAATCCTACTATTACCACTTAGAAAACAATATGAAACATAAAGCTCATCAAAAAAAATACAACTATTATTGTTAATTGAAAAGTTAGAATCAAGAACGGATAAATTTTTATTTAGGTTAGGTTAGGTTATTTTCTTAAGCAATTTACTGTCGAGCAATTGATAGTTTGAGAAATTATTTCTTGAGCAATTTACTGTCGAGCAATTTACTTCGAGAAATTTACCTAGATTCAGGCTATAATATGACAATCAGGAAAAAAATCTAAAGTAAAATGCCTAACTTTTGGGTAATGAAATATAAAAAGCTTATATAACTGAGCCAAACCGAGCCAAACCGTACCTAGCCAAACCTAATCTAACCATAATCTAACGTAACCTAACCGGTATTAACTTATATCATCAGAATGCTCTAGAGAATTCAGAGCTGTACTTTTGCATTACCTGTTGCATTTTGATAAGATCTTCTTAATCCAAATTCTGTCGCAAATTCTTAGTTTATGAGATTCATTATTTTCTGTGACATCTCCGAAAAGTAATAAGGAAAAAAATCTAAAGTAAAATGCCTAACTTTTGGGTAATGAAATATAAAAAGCTTATATAACCAAACCTAACCGAGCCAAACTGTACCTAGCCAAACCTAATCTAACCACAACCTAACGTAACCTAACCAGTATTAAATTACATCATCAGAATGCTCTAGAGAATTCAGGGCTGTACTTTTGCAATACCTGTTGCATTTTGATAAGGTTTTCTTACTCCAAATTCCGTCATAAATTCTTAGTTTGTGAGATATTCAATGTTTTCTGTGAGATCTCTTCGAAAAGTAAAGTTTCGTTTCGTTTTAACAAGGTTCTGATATTTGTCAATGTAGGTTAGGGTTTTAGTTAATTTATGTTATGTTATAGGCCTCTTCTATTTGTTCTCAATAATCTACTCCGGATTCTGCTCTGAATCCGAATCTCTTTTGGATTAATTGGGTGCAAATAGAACAGCAGAATCTGTTTTGGATTCGCTGGATCAAAACAATAACAATGAGAGGCCAGTCGCTGTCCAGCCGTCACACTAGTCACTTCGAGGAAGTGTTGAGAGTTACAACTTTCATTTCCTGATGCATTTAGGATGACAGCGGCACCCCTAATTATCACCAACCTGCTTATTGTACAATAAAAAATCTTTATATAACTAAATGTGTTATTGAAAACACCATTAGATTCTTGAAAAGTAGATTCAAGTCTGATGAAGCTCAAGGTTAACCTTGACAATGTTACATCTATTATTTCTTTACAAATACTGCTCCACCTCTTTATTATAAATGTACTATACATAGTGTACTCAACATATCTGTGAAGGTTTCTGGCGGTGCTCACCATTATTTACCTCGCAAAACTTCTTTGAAATTATGATAGGTTATGTTAGGTTGGTTAGGTTAAGTTATGGTTATGTTAAAGTTGTTAGGTTACGGTTATATTATGGTTAGGTTCAGTTAGGTTCGATTATATAAGATTTTTACATTTTATCACCCGGAAGTTAGGGTTCGCAAAATATTTTTTTGGGGTGTTTGGGTATTAAAATGTAAAAATCTTATGTAACTGAACCGCACCAAACCTAACTTAACATAACCGCAAACTAACCTAACAACCTTAACCTAATCATAACTTAACCAACATAACATAACTTCAAAGACGTTTTGCCAGGTAAATAATGGTAAGCACCCCATAAAACCTTCACAGATGTGTTGAGTACACCATGTATAGTATGTAAGACTTCATACATATAATAAAGAGGTGGAGCAGTAGTTGTAAAGAAATACCCCTTATTTTTATATATGTCTAATCTATAGCGCCGATAGGCTTTCCCTGGTTAGGTTAGATTTGGGTAAAACTTAACTTTTACATCCAGCCAAAAAACCTTACATTCCCACATGTCCTCATGTTTATTGGGAGAAGATGGGGAATGGGGATATCTTAAACTATTTATTTGGGACGGTAATGAGTGTCAGAATCATTTGTGTATATCAATGTAGAGTAGAGTTTCCCCTTAACCAAAATAAACTGGGGATATCTTATTTAACTATTCATATGCTACGGTTACATGTACGGTTATGTACGGTTATGTACCTACACTAACATTTATGCAGAATTTTTGTACAATTTAATCTCTTTCACGTAGAAGTAAGTTGTTTTCTTGGGAGTATATATCAAAATTCAAAGAAAATAAATAATCCGGTTAGAGGCTGCTATTATATCTCCTTAGTTTCTGGTATTCATCACCATTATTATACAATTTTAAGCCTACAGTAGTATCTGAAACATTTTTCTAACACTTATTATCTTTCTCGTATATATACACTGTTTTTATTGGAGGTATATATTAATAATAGATTCCGAGAAGAGGCTGCTGTTATATATCTCCTTTGTTTTTTATATTCATCACCACTATTATACAATTCTGTGCCTACAGTAACATTTCTACAACATTTCTCTACCGCTTACTATCTTCCTCGTATATATACACTGTTTTATTGGAGGTATATATCAATATTAACTTCTGAGAAGAGGCTGGCTCAGGCTGGTGCAAAAAAACCCCGCGAACGAGTGTCGTCTGCTATAACCCACCTCCCAAATCAGATTCGACGGATTCAAGAATCTGTTACAGATCACGGGTTAAGACGGGTTAAGATTTGCGGCTAAGCCCCGCCCAGAGCGGCCAAGCCCTGCCCAGATTCAGTGATCTGAAACGGATTAACGCAAATAGAAGAGGCCTTTAGTGAGGCCGTTCGGTCACGGTACCCTGTACGCTTGGTGTTTGTTGTCGAGGTATGTCCAGGTATGTCCAGGTGTACGATATTGATACTCCTCTCTTGAAGGTTTTCAAGTCGTATGAAGTTAAAGAAACATAGTTCCAGTGAAATGGAAAAGAGTGAAAGTGAGAAGTTAACTCTTGCATTAGTGCAGTGGACAGAAAAGAGAAGAGAGTAAGTAGAAAGCCTTATATAGCAAGGTCAGGGAAGTGGGGAAGCATGTAATTAGTAAGTTTCATCTTCATTTGATCAAATGTGCTTTTGCCAAACATACAGAAAAGAGCGATATAGAGTTTAGGGTTCTAATCCGTCATATTGGCAATATCATTGAATAGATTCATCATCTTGTTGGAGAGCTTTAGACAGTTTTCCGTTGTAATGTATTCCAAGGAAAGACCAAACTGGATCTGTACTTTACCCCTAAACATTGTGACTCCAAAGCCGATCCCGCAATAATTTTTATTGAGGTTTGTGAGTGACTGAGAATCTGTTAGCTGAATGTGTTTCCCATTACCGTAAGGCTTAATTCTCGGAAAGTATATGTTTGTAATAAGACAGTCGCTTATGACCTTACGATTGTGGTCTGAGGTCACAGTCTGCATCATGGTGTCCAGTATTCTCTCTTCCAAAGGTCCCATCTTGTTGATGCAACCGCGGAACTTGTCAAAATCTATGACGTACTTCCAGAAGCTATTCTTGGTGTTCCAAGGTGTCATTATAATCTGAGTCATGGGCATGCCGTGGTAACCCAACACTATTGCCTTTCTGTCACTCATGTAGCGGCGAGTGTCGACGGGATGGCGTGTGGAGACCAAGTAGGATTCTCGCATCACACCAGTCTCACGCACCATCTCCACCAACGCTACGTTAAAAACTGCGGAAATCCCTGAATTAAAGGTAACTTTGTGTGCCTTGCACTTGGCGTTAAAGACCTGCAGGATTTTATCATCTGGAACTTGAGAGTCCAAGACGTACGTGGTAGGAGAAGTTTCCTGTGGCTCCCCAAACGCCTCCGTGATAAGGGAAACTCTGTTCTTTAATTTGTAACGTTCCTCCAGCAATACCTTTAGCCTTTGTGGATCCTTCTCCAAGGTCTCCCTGATTTTGTCCTCAGCTGCTCTGATCTCCCACCCGTCATGCAGCTCACCAACCTGCTTGTCATCGATCTGAGCCCCGTCCAGCAGATTATCCAGGATCGTGAAGAAAGTTTTCATGATGATTGACACGGAAAAACCATCATTGATTGCGTGATGGAATTCAAAAGCGAAGTGGTACTGGTGAGAAAAGTTGTCCTTGACCTGAGGCAGATTGCATGGCTCATCAGATGGGCATATCACCATCCGCGCACGCCATAGCGGACCCTCAGCCAGGTTGTAGGGGAACTCTGCCGTGGTTTTAATTATATCAGCCAAGTGCCTGTCTTCCAGTGCCTGCAGAGGAACGAGTACTATGAACAAGAAGCACAGGTGAATATTTGTACTTGAAATCCCGTAGATGCAACACCGTTACCGGTACCTACACTGATACGTGAAAACATGCAAGCAAATATTACTATTGAAGGTTTTGCAGTTAATAAATTGACACTACATACTCATATACACGCCATCACTCCAAGACATCCATCTTGAAGGATAACTTGAATCATGTACCACACAAATGTAATCATAAATGCTTGGTCTCAGCCTTTGGTTATTTACCTGACAGTCAATGTTGGATGTGTCCATATCGGCGACTCACAGGTGTCCATCTCGTTCAGGGAGACATACCTGCAGCGACTCCACCTTCCTGAGGGTGAAGACGAGGATTTGGGGCATAGAGAACTTATACTACTAATGAGTAAA
This sequence comes from Cancer borealis, assembly GCA_036785275.1. Taxonomy (NCBI): domain Eukaryota; kingdom Metazoa; phylum Arthropoda; class Malacostraca; order Decapoda; family Cancridae; genus Cancer; species Cancer borealis. The sequence continues at coordinate 42,610 of JAXIVD010001156.1, forward strand.
GAGCGAATGAATGAATCTTTAACAAAGTAACTACAGCCATCCATATAGTTCACACGATTAATCTACACCATGAGAGTGGAGGCCAATGGAGAATTGATAAACTGAATAATTTATCAAGTTCACGTGATGACTGATGAAATGTTCCATCTTCCTTTGATGTCCATTCACTGCTGTAACACTTGTATTATATGAAATTAAGATTTCCTTATCAAATACAGGCTATTTGCCCTGTAATTATTACAATTGCAATGTATTAACTTTTCTTGGAAATAAAGTACTGTTGATCTTAATTTAAACTCGGAGTAAAAGGAAACTAGATTCATTAACAGGAAACTATATTTATCTCATTCAATTAGCGCCTCAGTAGTGCAGTGGTTAACAAGTCTCACTATGAATCCGCGGCCCGAGTTCTATCGGGCCAGAAGCCGAGTAAATGGGAATGAAATCACTGTAAAGTTCTAAATGAGAGAACGATATTGTTTGACATGTCCAAGGAAATAGCACACATTTGTCTTAGGCGGAAAAAAGTTTATATAAGCTAACATTTCAGTAATTTTCGAATATTTTTCACATCAAAAGTGTGAACCAGGAAGCTTATTGTAGCTTTCAAAAATAAGTATTTAGTAAGTCGTACTTTTAGACCAGATTCCTTAATTTTTGAAGGACAAATTACATCAAGTCTTTGTGTTAAGATCCTTGCTGACAATGTTGATGTCATCAAAGTTTGCAAACACATTTTCTCCAAGCATATCAGTAAAAGTGGCGTTGTCATACTTATAAAAGATATTGGTGTTGATTCAATCCGAGTAGTAGCACCCCTAAACATTGTAATGACAGCTAGGTGCAATTTCCTAAAACCAATTACTTATCGAAATGCGGAAGAAATGGGTACATGCCAGCATCTAGTAAGCAAGTGAAAGTTTGAAAATGTTATATTTCTGTGTCATTAAGAAATTAAGGTGACGCTTAGGACTGGTATAGGATAATGGTCGTTGGCAGTTAACGCACCTCTGTTATACGTAGTTTCCGTTGTCCGTTGTGTTGTTCGTCAAACTCATCAGTCTCCATTCCCCTTTATTCATTTTGTAATTAAATTTTTTTTAGCCTAACGGCTGCCTCAACGAAATAGATCGTTTATTATTATTAGTAGTAGTAGTATTAGACACACACACACGCACACAAACACACACAAAACACACACACACACACACACACACACACACACACACACACACACACACACACACACACACACACACACACACACACACACACACACACACACACACCTGCTGAGATGCTCCAGGGCATGCTCAAACACGGCCAGAGACACTGGGCCCGCCGTGTTCAGCGTGATGCCCCAGGCATTGCTGACAATGTCATCCTTTACCTTAGTGACCATTCCTTTCACCACTTCATCAGCTGCGTATCTCCATCGTGATTCGCTCCCACTGCAAAGAGTGTTTGAGATACAGTACATATGTCGTGACCATATATGTTGAAGGTGGAACGATCACATGTAAAAATGGGTGGAAGCAAAGCAGGGGAAGACATGCATTACACGCACCCAGATATTCAGAGGTAGAGTTGGATCCGCGGTAATTGAAATAAACATTTAGACGAAAGGCAGGGACTGTCCGCCAGCAGGTCATAAAAATTCCTCTGGATGGAGGCCTTGCGTTTTGTATAAAAATTGAGTTATTAGACACGCTGGGTGACCATTAAATTCAAAAACTTCACCCAGCATACCCAAACTGCTCGCTCAGGAAAGAAAGTTCTTCCATGCTTTTTACAAGGTAGGCAGGGAAGTAGGAGATAAAAAGGGAGGTAGAAGGTAGGAGGTAAAAAGAGAAGTAGGAGGTAGGAGGTAGGAGGTTGAAAGGGAGATAGAAGGTAGAAAGGGAGATTGGAGGTAGAAAAATAGGTAGGAGGTAGGAGGTAGGAAGCAGGAGGTAGAAAGGGAGGTAGGAGATAGAGAGGGAAGCTGGAGGTAGAAGGTAGAAAGGGAGATAGGAGGTAGAAAGGAAGATAGGTAGTAGGAGGTAGGAGGTAGAAAGAGAGATAGGAGATAGAAAAGGAGGTAAGAGGTAGAAAGGGAGGTAAGAGATAGGAGGTAGAAAGGGAGGCTGGAGATAGAAGGTAAAATATAGAAAGGGTGGTTGGAGGTAGGAGGTAGAAAGGGAGGTTGGAGGTAGAAGGTAGAAAGGGAGGTAGGAGGTAGGTCAAGGTGTCTCCTGTGAAAGGTAGGTATGAATATGTGCGACCAGTATTAAACGAGGTGAAAGTTTTTCATAAATAACTTTAAGAGTTACATAATAACAATATGTTTTTAATATATAATAACCATCTAAGGGTTGATGCCTACAATCCCTGAACATTTCATTCTAATCCTTCCGTTGGTCTAAGTCTAAGAGGAGATAGAAGACGGACGGACGGACAGACACACATACAGACACACAGAGAAATTTTAGATGAGGTAGTTTCGTAACTTCCAAACAGGTCGCTTCGCTCGCAGTTTTAAATAAATTCTTAAGGTGACCTGAGAAGGACAATTAAAAACCTATCAAAGAAATCCCCAGAGATGGTAAACAATTTGCTCCCCAGAGACAAGCTCCCAGAGGCCTCCACGGAAAATATTTATGTGTCAGATATGCTAAGAGTGGTAGCAATGCAGATTAATTTATTGACGAGTGGTGAAGTTATGTTAATCTTTTAATAATTAGGTTGTAGAAAATGTACAGTATTCCATAACCCCGTGATCAAATCTATTGAGTATAGGAACACGCAAACGTTGATATAACAGTCAGTACAAATGCTTGCTATCCTTAGGGCTTGGCCACACGGCACAGAACATGTTGTGAGGCATGTTCTAAACATTGCTTCAGCATTATTCGGATTCATGTTCGATGCGTCCCGTTTGGACGTTCAATTATAAAGACAGAAACAAGAAGTGTAATACATGGAAAGCAATTGGTGCCGAATTGAAAGTGGACAGACTAGAGGTAATGAAAAAAATAGACACACTAACAGGGCAATGTCGACAGTAACTGCCAACTGTGTCCTGTGTGAGCCGTCAAAATGTTTTGAACATGTTCGTAGCTGTGTTTGCACCATTCTGAAGCTAAAACTGGACGGCATGTTTACCATCATGGTTGTGGCTTGTTCACGCACATGTACGCATCCAGACATGCTACCATTCATGTTTTGTGCAATGTTTTGGGCATCGTGTGGCCGAGCCCTTAAGGCTTGGCCACACGGCACGAAAACATGTTTTGAGGCATGTTCTAAACATTGTTCAGCAATGTTCGGATTCATTTTCAAAGTGTCCTGTTTGGACGTTCAAACCCCTGAAAATGTTTTGAGACGCTGCTGTGTGGACGTTTCGTGGCCGGTGTCGCGTGATCAGAGGTCTGCTATTGTTTTCAAGGACCGCCCCAAACTGCGCATGCTCAGCAGTAATATTTGTAAAAAAAGGTTTGTTGATAAACTAAACTAACCTAACCTAAAAACAAACCTCTGAGTTTTAGGTAAAATTATGTTATGTTATGTTAGTTTAGTTGAGTTTATCAACAAACCTTTGTTTACAAACATTACTGCTGAGCATGCGCAGTTGGGGGGTGGACCTCTAAAACGTAAACAGACCTCCGATCACGCGACACCGGGAACAAGTGTGCTGACAACCACTCGTGTGAACATTCCCCACGTGAGCGGACGTACAGTATACTGCCTAGCTATGGAGTGGCCTTGGGATCTGGTGTTCCAGTTAATTGACGTTTACCGTGCTAATCCAATGCTATGGGATCCTACCAACTCCAATTATAAAGACAGAAACAAGAAGTGTGATACATGGAAGGTAATTGATGCCGAATAGAATGTGGACAGACTAGAGGTGATGAAAAAAATACACACTAAAAGGACAATTTCGACGGAAAGTAAAGAAAATGAAGCCTAAATCTGATGCCCACATACGTAGAAAAATTCTAAATAACCCACTGTCACTGATGTGTTGAAGCAATAGTCCTTCATCGTCAAATACCATCTCTAAATATAAACTCTCCCTGTGTTCATTTCCCAGCTTTAACGAGGGACGCACCCAGTATCGGCGACGGCGTTTGTGTCTGTAAACACAGATAACTGTAGCAGCTGCTGCTAGTAGACCCTCCTCGTCTGACATTTCGACAGTAAATGCCAGCTGTGCTCTCGTGTGGTCCGTCGTAATGTTTTAAACATGTTCGAAGCTGTGTTTGCACCATTTTGAAGCTAAAATTGGACGGCATGTTTACCATCATGTTTGTGGCTTGTTCACACTCATGTATGTAACATATTCCAGACATGCTACAAGTCATGTTTTGTACAATATTATGGGCATCATGTGGCCAAGCCCTTAGATGTTCCCCACACATGCACAAAGCCCTTACCTCACGCATACGAGTCGATAACGAAATATGGTGTCGAGTTGTGAAGGATTTGGTGGCGTGAGGCACTGAACAATGTAATACAACAAAACAATGATAACAAGGCTGTTGATACATACATGAAATATTTCTTGTTAATAAGTTTGGTAATTCTGGAGAATAAGTCCGTCACCCCGATTCGCCCCCCTCCCCCCCTATCCCTTCCAACAAACTTGGGGGAGCCTGGGGAATCGGGGGTTTTGGGAGGGGGATGAAAATTAAGCGAAATATGGCCGTTCAAAATTGAAAAAAAATCGAAGAAAAAAAAAATCGAAATTTCCTAACCTAACCTAACCTAACCCTAACCATAACCTAACCTAACATAACCTGAACCTAACCTAACCTAACCAGGGGGGGCTGCTCCCCCCCTGGACCCCACTGCTCGGACATTAACCTAACCTAACCTAGCAGGAGCTGCGCCCACCCTGGAATCCCCA
>JAXIVD010001156.1:52500-85000 GCA_036785275.1 Cancer borealis
AGCCAGTTAGACGCTCCCGTCTCTTGTGCAATATGGATTTTTCGCACAGTCGCGGCAGGCACGATGGTCTTCAGGTGTTCAAGGCTGTTCTTCTGCTCTTGTTGCCTGTCTAGGGAAATTTGCTTCCTTTGCTCAGCGATCGCATTTTGGTCTATTTCCCCGTGTGCGTCCTGAGCAACTATCTTTACTGTGAGGGACCTGGCTAGGTTGATGGAGTTGAGGTGCTCCCTAGTTGCCAACCTCTCAGGAGAGGTGATCCCCATCCCGCCCAGTCTTGGTGGAAGTTCGAGCAAGGCCCTCTCGTCATCCCCGAGTGCTGGAGACCTCAGTAACGCTACTACTTATACTTATACTACTACAACTACTACTACAGTAGTAGTAGTAGTGGTAGTAGTAGTACAAGTAGTAGTAGTAGTAATAGTAGTAGTAGTAGTAGTAGTAGTACTACTACTACTACTACTACTACTACTACTACTACTACTACTACTACTACTACTACTACTACTGCTACTACTACTATTACTATTACTACTATTACTACTACCTCCACCCCATATTTATTTATGAAATAGACGAGGGCTTCACGAATTGGAGGTGAGTAGCCCCAACTCTGGTCGCCACTGACTGTGGCATCCAACCATATTACTACTACTTATCTACTATTTACTTAAATATAATACTTATTTACATATCTATATAACTATGCTGTCTACACTATTATGCCACTCTCCACTACAGTGGTCTGATAGTCCAAGCCAGCTGTACCAGTGGCTGTGGGGACAGAGTATCGAGTAACCCTGAGACAAAGGAGGGCAGACCTGAGCAGGGAGAAAGAGAGACGGCATCTCATCCAGGCGACAACGTGACTCCTAGGCTGGTGCTTCTTTTCTGCGGTTATATCTGCTAGTCTTGAATAGAAGCACTTGCCTTTGGAGCCCATCTGCCTTTGGAGCCCATCCCGCCGGACGTGGTGAAGACCAAGGACGTGAAGCTTCCTTGATCAACATGCAGAATCCTTTCCCCATATGCCCTGATTTTCTCCTACTCATTCCTTTGGTGGGCGGTTTCCAGGGAGAGCTCTCGGTGGCAGGCGGGCATAGGATCGAAGATTCTGATGTCCATGAAGGCTCTCTGTCCTCTGGTCCAGAATCCACGAGCACTTATGTCCACCCTGGCCTCGTTGGCAGTGTTGGCCGTCCTGTACCGCATGTGTTCACCGTCCAGGGGAAGAAGAGTTGGTTCAGTGGAGACGTCGCGGCACACCTCCCTGATCATGCTGGCCGTCACATCTCTCACCTCGTCGTGCCTGATGCACACAAATCCCCCCTTTTTACAGGTCATAGTGTGGTTGACGTCGTTCGGGGATCGGCATGCACAGGTGTTGGGAATTCCCTCCACTGGCCAGCCATATCTCAGAGCAACGGCATCTACAAATTCTTGTTTATTAAGGTTGAAGCCTTTTGCTCTGATAGGCAAGCATGTTTGCCAGTTGGAAGCTCCCGTTTCCTGTGTAGTGTGAATTTTCCTCACGGTACCAGCTGGCAGGATGTATTTTAGATGTTCCAATATTTCCCCTTGTGCTCTTTGCCTGTTTCTTGTGATGTTTTTTCTTATCTCCAAGATCGCCTTCTGGTCTGTTTCACCATGTGCGTTTTGTGCAACGATTTTTTCAGTGAGGGATATGGTGAGGTTGATGGAGTTTATATTCTCTTCGTCGGCCAGTCTCTCAGGGGATGTGATCCCCATCCCACCCAGTCTTTGTGGAAGTGTCAGCAATGCCCTCTCGTCATCCCCCAAGGTGCGGGATCTCAGCAGCGCTGGTAGGAAGGTGTTCCTGATGGAATTTTACAGCGGTCTGAGGAGAGGGCTGATGCCTGGGATGGTGCGCATGACAAAGCTCCATCGGTGTTGTAGACCATGCGTGAATGCTGAGTAGGCTGTGTGTGGTTCTGTCCTGGCCATGTCAGACAGGACTTCCACCTCTTTCACTGTTACGGCCCAATACAACAAGCCGTAACAACCCCTACCTCAATTACCACCACCACCAAGTTCGAGTCTGAGCCCGAACCCACCGGCACGGCTTCACCCAACAACAAGGCTCGAGTCCCCGACCAGGATATGTTTCGACTCGTCAAGGAAGCCGGGCTTCACTTCCGAGCTTATAAATAAGCCTGGCGGACCGGAGGAAGCCAGTAGGAACTTGTCCTCTCACCAGTGAACAACAACCTCTTGGATTACTACAACGGGATCACCATTACCACATAAGGCTGAGTAACCATACTGTCCCTGTTTTCCCCATCACGTCTCAGGACCCAGTTAGGTTTATATTTATCCATATTTATGTGTATTTACTGTGTGTGTGTTCTTTCTGTCTTGTGTGCATTGTTTTGGGTAGGATTTAATTTCAAGTAAAGTACATGTAAGACTCGCTCCCTTTGTTTTCCCCCACCGTGAAAAAGTTCTGGACCTACAATACCTGCACTTGAGTATTTTTTTTTTTTTTTTCTTGTTATGCTACGGACCTCTTCGATAATCCCAGGTACACGGTCCAATAAGTTCGTGGCCGTAATAAATGGCGACCGTGACAGGACTCCCTAAAGCCTAATCCCTTTAATTGCTCATTACCTCCTTATTAGTTTATTTTCCCGGTCTCCGAAAAATATTTTTCAACTGAAAATTATTTTTTCTGTGACCTTTTGTATTTGTGCTTATAACTAGTGGCTGACGGGACCCTTTCTAACTCTTGTTCCAGAACAAACAATTCAATAACTCAAATTTTTTCCCTGTGTACTGTGATGTGATCTTTTTTTTTCTGTGACTATACGTGGTATAATTTAAAGTTACCTTGTGTTCTATACATTTGCTCCCCGTGTGTTAAAAGTGCTTTTGCTAATAACATAATGGTATTACACTTTCATTAGTACAGAAAAGAGTGGTAAAGGTTGTGTTCACCGATAACACTACCCAGTTTTTGCACATAGGCAGGTGTGTAGTAGGTGTTATCCAAGTGTCGGAATATCTCTAGGTCCTTTGTACCCTCATATTCCCTCACCTCGCGGATCTTTTCTCATTAGTTAATGATGGCTAATTAACTAATTTCTTATACTCATCCGCTTCTTATTCAAGTCTCAAGTTTCAGTACTATTCACTCTTATTCAAGTCTCGTAAATTAGAGTAATCCGGATCTTGTTCTAATGCCGTAAGTCTCTAGTTTACCTCCCTCATTCAGTGGAAGTACTCGTAAGCGTTTACTTAAGTATAATTTAGTTAATTTTCCAGGGTTAACTTCATTATCACTCTGCCAAATCCTCACTTAAGTAATTCACTTACCTCTTTAATCTTCAAGCTTTTTTCATTGTTTTTCAATTCTTGTTTTAATATTTATTCAGCATGGCTTCCGCCCCATTCGATGTAAATGATTTTTGTGACTCCCCTTCTCTAGACCAACTTAAAGCTCAAAATATCAAGAAACATGATTGGAAAAGCCATTGCTAAGCACTTTGAAGTGCCGATTACCTCGCAAATGACTAAGGAGGTACTCAAAAATGTGGTGATCGAACACTTAGTGGATAATAACATCTTGGAGCAAGAAGCTATAGATGAGTTTACCCCCATGTCAGCTTCTAGGGTAACCGAAGCTCCCATTTCCCCTATAGAACACGACAGGAGTGTAAATAGCCAGTTAGAAATGGAAAAGTTAAAGCTAGAATATCAGTTAAAAATGCAAGAGATGCAGTTACAGAAAGAAAGAGAGGAAAGACAGGAAGAGAGAGATTTTCAGTTACAAGTGCAAGACAGAAGTGCTCCTAGCCAGTTGGAATTAGAAAAACTAAAATTAGAATTTCAGTTTAAAATGCAGGAAATGCAGCTACAGGCACAGAATCAAAGGGAAGAGAAGGAGTTAGAGATTAAGGAGTTAACTGTACAGAATGAGTCTAGGTTCAGACAGGAAGAGATAGATTTAAAGAAGAAATTGTCAACTTTCAATCCTGCTACTGCTGCCCCGCTAGTCCCTACTTTTGATGAATCAGATGTTGACGGGTCATTTAACACTACTATCGCTATTATCACTTATGTACAAATCTGAAGCATCACTGTATGTCTTCTCAACATATGTCGCAAGTGATGGACATTTCACTCGAATGTTGTGAAGCATTGTCTTTCTGTTTATAGTATTAAATGAATTTTTGGCGTCCACTAACAGCATCGCTTCACATTCATCCTGGCCAAATATCTTCCACATAGCGTGGATGGCCGCTTTCCCGCCTGCCTGCTGTCCTGCACACACCTGTAGGTTCCCTGCCGCTCTTCTTACATCCTCCTTGACCACCGCCATGATACACTTCCTTACAATCCGGTGGAGAACTTCCCCAATACCGATGGGCCTGCACCCTGGCTTCTTGTCAAGGAGGATAAGGCGGCAGACAGTCAGGGCGTCAACATGTCGACAGTTGGTGGCGGCAAGTTTTCTCGCTAGTGCTGCTAGGGCGCTGCACAAATCACCAGCGACACTGCCACAGTGTGTGCTGCTCAGCAGGCGGCGCCACCCTCTTGCATCCAAGTCTGAAGGATCCCCGCTGCCTTTTGTCTGAAGAGCATTTTTCCAGACCATCTCTCCTGTTATCATCTCGTAGATAACGCTGTTTGACATTTGAAGGCATCCCTATAGTCTTAGTCCTTCTAAGTTGCTGGGTGGAGGATGTTTGTCCTTCAGCAGGTTGATGGTTTCCCTGGTGAGTGACAACACACCGCCGGTCTGATCTTCATCGAGTTCCCGGAATGCGGATGAAACATTGTCTTGTTTCATCTTATCTGCAAAGCTGCGAGCCTTATCTTCATTTCGAAGTTTATTTGAAGGATGTCTTGGTAGCCTGTATGGCTAGTCTGTATGGCTCTCGATGCCTCCAGGAGCTCATCCAGTTTATTATTTTTCCAAAGGTCAACTCTTCTTTTGAGTGCTTTCACATTGTCGATTGTCTTTGCCTTTTCGTCTGTCTTCTGAAAGAAGACTTTAGGAAGAAGGAAGAAGACTTTTAGCGCAAGCGGTGCAAAGGACATGTCTTGGAAATAGGTGTTGAGGAGACTGACCATTTCTTTGACTAGTTTGGCCGTGGCTGCATATTTTGGTGGCTCAGAAAGATTATTGGCAGACCACCCAACTATCTCAAGATAGATGTTATTCACCCATCTTGCTGTTTCTTCCTCCGTTCGTCTTTTCCATAATGAGTTCCTCCTCTCATTTTGCTCCACATCAAGGTTCAGCTGGGGCACGTCATGTTGTGGCGGCGGTGGAGTGCGCGATGATGATGACGGTGATGGTGGTGGCGGGCTGTCAGGCACTCCAGTGTTCCTCTGTCTTCCATCCTGTTGATCTTCATCTTCATCCTGGGGCTGCTGGCTGTCACCTAATTCCTCGTCTTCCCTCTCCCCGCCCTGGTCTCGTCCCAGGGGGTTTTGACACTCATCACTCTTCCTACAGTTGACACACTTTCTATTTTCCCTAGCACATTTACAGTGTATACATTTATGATCGTGTTTCGCACATTGACAAAATGTTCTTGGAGCTTGTGAACCAGACATTTTATACTAAGCATTATTTTATATCCAGAGAGAGAGAGAGGGGGGGGGAGAGAGAGAGAGAGAGAGAGAGAGAGAGAGAGAGAGAGAGAGAGAGAGAGAGAGAGAGAGAGAGAGAGAGAGAGAGAGAGAGAGAGAGAGAGAGAGAGAGAGAGAGAGAGAGAGAGAGAGAGAGAGAGAGAAAAGGGGTAGGGGAATGATAATGAGGGAGAAGGAGGAAAGGATAGAGACAGAGAAAAGGATAAGGAAGAAGGGGAGGGAGAAGGAGGGAGGAGAGGTAAAGTGCGGAATGGAATGACAGCGCGAGAGATAAAGGAAGGGAATGAGGAGAGAGCGGAGAGGGGATGCAGGAAGCAGAGAGAGGGTGTAGTGACCACGCAAGTTTACCATAAAAATATGTACATTTTCTGTAATATACTTTTTGTACATTTTCTCTAATTCACTTTTTATTTTTTATGTTGTAAATAAGCTTAAATTTGTTCCTTTTACTTTTTATATATTTATTGTTTGTTAAAATAAAATAAAAACAAAATTACTTCCCAGGATGTTCAGGTCACCAGTAAATTTATATGACTACCCATAGACTACACCATACTTGACTGGACACTCGAAATCGAACCTTTTGCAAACTGGCCCTACGGCAGATTTTTAGAAAAATCAAATCAAATACTTAGAATTAAGATAGGAACCTCAAATAAAAAGCAAACACTTCAGAGTGATACAAAGAATATGTTTATGAGCAACAAAAACAAATTAGTCAACATATGTCATCGGTGGGCGACAATTATTGAATCCTAAGAAACCAAGAAAAACACAAAATTTGCAATAAATTCCAGGAATATTGGAATTTCAATCTGAAAACACTTACATGCATAGCCCATGTAGTCTATATTAATATGCAATACCATAGAATACACCATACGTGACTGTGCACTCGAAATTGGGTCTTCCGCAAATGGGTACTGAGGTGATTTTTTGTTTGTTTTATTTGAATAAAATACTTAAAATCATCATAGAAACCTCAAACAAAAAGCAAACACCTCAGAGTGATGTGAAAAATATGTTTATGAGCAACAAAAACAAATTTGTCAACATACATCATCGGTGGGCGACAATTATTCAATCCTGACACCAATAAAAACACAAAATTTGCAATAATTTCCAGGAATATTGGAATTTCAATCTGAAAACACTTACATGCATAGCCCATGTAGTCTATATTAATATGCAATACCATAGAATACACCATACGTGACTGAACACTCGAAATCGGGTCTTTCGCAAATGGGTGCTGAGGCGATTTTTTGTTTGTTTTATTTGAATAAAATACTTAAAATCATCATAGAAACCTCAAACAAAAAGCAAACACCTCAGAGTGATGTGAAGAATATGTTTATGAGCAACAAAAACAAATTAGTTAACATACGTCATCGGTGGGCGACAATTATTAAATCCTAAGACACCAATAAAAACACCATATTTGCAATAATTTCACCCAAGGACATCCTGCCCAGCTACCCCGAGAAGTGCCCTGTAGCTGCCGCAAGCAAATCTTCTGGCGGTTCAGGTTCCAGGTCAGAGAGCTCTCCAATCAACATCTGAACCACCCGAGTGTCCTCCATGACCAGCTGCTCCCTGCGGTCTGCATCTCCTCTGCCACCTCCTCCAAGGTGTATCGAGAAAGACACAGCAGGTTGACACGATGACGATGGCCTCACTCTCAAAGAATTGGCGTACTTGCGTCCAGAGAGACACAAGTCACTGTCTTGCAGGGGGAGAAATATCTTTGTTGCACAGAAGAAAAAAAAACACTGTCTGCAGTAGCAGTAAGTATAACTCCCTTGAAAAAAAAAAAAAAGCACAAGTCACTGTCTTGCAGGGGGAGAAATATCTTTGTTGCACAGAAGAAAAAAAACACTGTCTGCAGTAGCAGTAAGTTTAACTCCCTTGAAGAGAGAGACAAATCACTGGCTTGTAAGGCGCAGTCATTATCTCCCCCATCACCTATTTTTTCTGCCCCTGAAGCTTCTGCCTTTTCATTTGGTCATGGCTTTTAGTATCCATCACACAGTCGCCGGTGGCCTGGCGTTTGGAGGGCAACTTGGCGTGAACATCAGAGTTTGTGTCCCTGCACAAAATGGAGCCAAAACCATTGAAAAGGTTGCCGCCCACGACGGAGAGAATCTTGGTGATTACATTGTGCCCATTACAGCACTGTGCCACCTCAAACTCTGGGAACTTCCTGGCCAAGCCAACAAGGATCTGCAGGAATGTGTCCTTATGGTTGTCACAACCAAAAAACCTGAAATAAAATGTGAATGTTAGCACATTACAAGTGAACAAAAAATTATACAAATAAAAATAAAAAAACATCCGAAAAAAAAAGAATAATTCAGAAGTACAATTAAATTTATAAATTAATAGATTAATTCCTATAGTTATATTACCTACTAGTCTGTAGCATCCATTCGTTCGAAGAATGTAAAAAAAAAAAAAAAATCTAATGCATGTGTGTAAGCACTCACACAGTAAAATAATGGCATTTAAACATATCAAATATGTATGTATGTATGTATGTACCGATGCTGTTTACCCCATCAAAGGAAAAAAAAAAATGATACTGTAATATAAATAAACTTTACTTACTTATTCCTCCTCTCCTTGTTGTTGATTAGGGAGTCCCAGACACTCTAGGCAAAGCAAGTAATTTGGCACAAAGTTGGTGAAGGGTAATGTAGGCCTTCTTCCCCACCGTCTAGTGTCCCCCTGTTCAGCAGGCGTGTCAACGTATGGAACTTCTCGGGGTCCCAGCCATCAAAGATGGGCTGGTACTTTTCCTTGCTATCCCAGAAGAGCTCCTCCTGGCAGGGAACACATGGATATGGCAGTGTCAGTGAAAAAAGAAATCATGCCCATGACCACACCAGTTATAACAGAAACAGAGGTCAAATCAGTTATACAAAATCTAAAAAATAAGAAAGCTCCAGGACCTAACACATGTAAACCCGAATTTTATAAAGCCTTATTATATAAAAAGTTAATGTATGAAAACAATAAAAAGATGCTTAAATAATGTACTGGAAAGTGGAAACATACCACAAGAATGGAGAAGATTACATACCATAATGATACCCAAGAAAGCCAAACCAACAGCAAAGGACCTCCGCCCAATTGCACTAACAAATTACATATATAAAATATTCATGGCTGTGATCTGAAACAAAATTGAAGACCATCTTAGGATTAATGAAGAACAAAAAATAGTACAAGCTGGTTTCACTTCAGGAGCAAGAATAGAAGACAACATCTTTATACTTCAATATTGTGTAGAAATGAGTTACAGGGAAAACAAAACGTTAATTATCACATCTATTGACTTCTCAAAGGCGTTTGATTCAGTGAAGAGAGCTAAAATAGTAGAAGCCTTGATTAAATACAAAATACATCCACTAATCATCACTGCATTCGCTAACACTTACCAAGATGACATAACAAAACTCAGCATCACTGAAGACCTAACCACAGAAATGAAGGTAGCAAATGGGATCAGACAGGGCTGTACAGGTTCCACAACTATCTTTAAACTCATCATTTATTTAATTCTTCAAGAAATGTAAAAGAGAAAGGGTTTTATTACTAGAGGCATGAACATCATCTTAAGCTACGGTCACACCAGGTATGACTTCCGTTTTCCCTGGCTTGACGGCGATACGACTAGCGATCTGGTCACACTCACAAGTAGAACCACTCGCCTTGCGGAATCAGCTGATCATAACAACAACACAAGCCGTTATGGAGGAAGCACTTTTCTTCTTCTGCTTATGAACATTTTCCATGAGACTTATAATAGCGTTACAAGAAGCTTGTGATAACATCATAACACTGATAGAAATAAGCAAGGAATATGGCATGGAAATAAATAAAGAAAAAAGCTAAATAATCATACACAACGCAGAACACAAACCAGAGAACATTGAGGGAATCCGTGTGACTAACAATATTAAGTATCTAGGTGTAATAATAACAGACAAGAGGGATATATTTAAGGAACAGAAGAATAACATGCTTATGAAGGCACAAAGATTGGCAAACCTGACCTACTCAATAATAGCAAAAAGCTGCCACAAAATCATTACAGACAAGACATACTGGAAGAGTGTTTGTCTACCAATTATTAAAGGAAATCCTGAGAAGAATCAAATGTGAATACTTTAACTGGATGAAGACAACCAGAAAATACTTAGACTGCACCAAGTTAACATATAACAACATTGATAAGTTGCAAACTATCCTACTTTATTACACATGTGTGTGTGTGGCGGGGGGGTGCCTGGTGGGTGGGATGAGGAGTAGGTAGCTAGATTCGAATTTTGAATTAACGGATTCCATTTGTTTTGAGGTGACCGTGGTCATCAATCATGGTCTAACTAACTTGGTTAGACCATGACCGTGATATGTATCTATTTGTTAAATTCGCACGGTCATTTTTAAATACATAACAGTGGTGATGGTAGCCATGATCAAATAATGACCGCTACTAAAGTTTCATCATCCACCGTTCTACCTTCAGTTTCTACAGGGAGTTTTATATGAATTTAGTACTGAAATGTTCCTAAAATCTTATAAATCAGACATTACAATAACCAAATGTTGCATACTTCCTGCTAAAACGAGTCCGGTGTCCAGCTAGTAGCTACAGTAGCACATCCGTCTGGTTCCAGTGGCAGTGGGTGACTGACTCTTCATACTGACCAACGAACGTCTCGCCATCACAGTCAGCTCAGCTTTCTCAGCTACGCGCCACGAATTGTTGTGAAAAACTCATTCCCAAGCCAATATAACGATAATATGGCATTTGATCACAATCAAATCATATTCAGGAATAGTGATTTCACAATATGTGATGCTTTATTTCAGAAATTATTGCCAATTTGCCTGAAATTTTTGCTATAAGCAATATGCTTTATACACAACTCCCATACGGTTTTCACTCATTCTTGTAATCTTTATGTTAATTTCCTATTTGCACAAGTTGTAAAATCATTTTTTAGGTTCAGCAATGGTTCAGCAATCATTACTGATTGTAAAGACATGAAATACAATGTCCTAAGTAGAATATGAACTGATATATGAAGTATTATCTGTCATCACTCATAGCAGCGGAATCAATAGGACCAAAATGTAATATCGTCTGTCAGCGATTGTCGCGAGTGTCCAGTCAAGTATGGTGTAGTGTATTGACTACCCAATAAAAAATTTTCACATCAACGATCACAGTCTTGACCTGACCTTCACGGAGTGAGGACGCACGTCGTTCTCACTCCCGAGTCAGGTCAGGTTAGCTTACGTGCGTGACCTCGCCGCGATCTGTGCACCCCCACACATATGTGACCTTGCAGTGCAGTGTTAACAGTGAACCACCGGTGATTGTATTAACATGGCAACCAGTATGCCACTAGAATTCCCCGTGCATAGCGATAGTTCGGGGAAGAGGGCACGTGCGCTGTCTCCCTCATCTTCCCCCGAGAAACACGGGACACCACGGAAGGCGGCCCGCAGCTGCCAGCGTGACCTAATGGAGGACAGCAGCCACGACGAGACCGACTCGCCTACACCAGCCGCCAGTAACCGCCTGCCTGACATGCTGGAGGACGACACCGGCAGCGCAGACTGTGATCTGGCCATCGCCAGCGACGAGGGGCAGCTGGAGCAGCAGCAGCAGCAGCAGAATGGTGACGGTGACCAGGGCCAAGAATGGACAGCCGTAACCAGGGGCAGACACGCCCGCCGCCAGCAACCCCAGCGGCCCAAGTTCAAGCTTGGCAGCCAGGGGGACCATGGCAGCGCCTACCAGGCCATCACCGCCCTCGAGAGGGAGCACCCAGGCCTGAAGATGGAGTTGAGGCCCAACCTACAGGGTGAGTACATCCTCACGCCCAAGGATGTAGACCCCGCGGCGCTCCTGCGCCACATGGCGGAGGAGGGGAATAGGGTGCTCCTCCTCGACCCCAGCGAACGGAGGTGCAAGGTGCTGCTCGAGCGCTACCTGCTGGACCTCCCCCTCGATGCGGTAGAAGCGCACCAACAAGTGGCCTCCGCCCAGCGTCTGCGCTCCTGGAGGGATAAGCTGCCCTTTAGGCAGGTGCTGCTTGTTTTTGTGGGGCCACTGCCCGCCAAGCTGGATCTCGGCTGCTGGGGAAAGTACTCCCTGCGTCCCTACCAAGGAGAGCCTGTGAGGTGCTACAAGTGTCAGCGCTTCAACCACCTTCAGGCTCGATGTGCGCACACGGTCAGGTGCGGCGTGTGCAGTTTGCCCCACCCGACGGAGGAATGCATCACCCGCCACAAGGCAAACGAGGCGACCACGGCCAAGTGCCCCAACTGTGGGAAAAGCCACCACGCGTGGAACCCTCGGTGTCCTGAACGCCTCCGCAGGCTTCCCCGGCCCAACCACCAGCAGCAGCATCCCCAGACGCCAGCAAGACGGCGACGACAACGCCGT
Organism: Cancer borealis; assembly: GCA_036785275.1. Taxonomy (NCBI): domain Eukaryota; kingdom Metazoa; phylum Arthropoda; class Malacostraca; order Decapoda; family Cancridae; genus Cancer; species Cancer borealis. The sequence continues at coordinate 64,580 of JAXIVD010001156.1, forward strand.
CCCGAGGCACCACGCGGCCAGCCCCAGCAGCAGGCCGTCCAGCAGCAACAGACAGCATCAGCAAGAACCGCGGGATCAGCAGCAGGCCACGCAACAGCACCAGCTTCCACCACACGGCCAGTCTCGGTCGAGGGCCCAGCAACAGCAGCGGCGGCAAGCCTTTGTTCCCGCTCCACCTCCAGTCAGGTCAGCGTGGGTCCAGGAGCAGCCGTCCCCGGACCCCGACCCCTCATCCCAGCCGGCGCCACGGCCGAAAGGAAGGATTAGCGAGCCGGCCCCCAGGGACCACACCCAGGTGAGAAGCGGGGAAACAAAGGAGCACCGGGCAGCCATGGAGACAGACACCCGTGCCTCCCCAGCAAGCCCCCCCGCCCACCAGAGCGGAGCCAGACCCAGCCAGCCACACTTTCCTCGGGCTCCCGTGGCCCCGAATGACCCTCTCCACGGCGTGTCTATCACCCTCAGCGAGGAGACTCGAGTGGTGGTGAGCTGCATCATGGCGCGGATGATGCAGCTGCTGGCGAAGCTGCTCGATCGCCCTGACCACGCCCCCGCCAGGATGGAGGAATTGGACGCTCTCCTCCGCCAGGAAACGATCGCCGCCATCTCTGAGAGCGGCCTCCAGCCACCATCCAACCCGAGGGACCCATGCCTGCGTTCCCTCCACCCAGCCGCCTCCCATCACCAAGATGGAGAGCAGGCACGCTGAAGCCACCACCAGGACCAGCCTGCGGGCCCCCCAAAGCTCAAGGTCCTACAGTGGAACGTCCAGGGACTGCGTCCCAAAAAGCACCAAGTGTTGCAGGCCGTCTTCGAGGAGGACCTCGACGTGGTGCTCCTCCAGGAGACACTGACGCCTGCCGCCTTCGAGTGGCGGGTAGCGGGCTACACTTTCCACTCACTCCACGCCACAGAGGGCACCCGCGGCTGTGCGGCGCTGGTGAGGAGCGCCATCCCTCACCACAGAGTCGCCACCCCGATGCACTGCGGGGACAATGTAGAGGTACTGGCGCTGGAGATACGGGTGGGAGGTCGCCCGCTCCAAGTCTACAACATCTACAGGAGCCAGCGATATGAGCTCGAGGCGGGCGAGCTTCTCACCCTCGCCTCCCACGTCAGCCTCCTCGTGGCGGGCGACTTCAACGCCCACCATCACATGCTGCAGTCGCCGTCCCCAGCCCACGAGACGGGCCGCCACCTCGCCGTGCTGCTCGAGGATGTCCCTCACATCCGCCTCCCCAACACAGGAGAGGCCACCCACACCAGGGGGGGGAGGCTTGACCTCACTCTGGTGTCGAGCGACCTGGTTCCCGGCGCTACCTGGCAGGTGCACCCCACGCTCACCAGCGACCACTTCGCCACTTCACCACCCTCCCAGTGGCCCCGCCAGCCCCGCTCTGCCCCCCTCCGCGCTGGAACATCAGGAGAGCGGACTGGGCCAGGTTTCAGGCCTCCATCGCCGAATGGTGGACAACCTACCGACCGCTCGCGGACCTGCACTAGCAGGAAAGGGACCTGACGGCTGCCATCGAGAGGGCAGCTGACACAGCCATCCCCAGAAGCGGCCCAAGCCGCCGACACCGGCCGGACTGGTGGTTCTACAATTGGGAGGTGCGGGAACACAACCACCGAGTAAACGTCCACAGGAAGCTCTACAAGAGGCGCCCCAATCCCACCAACTTAAGACTCCTGCAGGGCGTGGTGGCCCGTGCGCGGGAAGTGTACCTGAGGACCAGAGAAACTAAATGGCTGGAGTGGTATGCCTCCTTCAGCCACCACACATCTCTCAGTCAGCTGTGGAGGAGTGTGAGGACTGCCACCGGCACTGCCTCGACCCGCCCAGCCGCCCACCCACACCCGCACCAGGAGGCAGAGAGGCTCGTGGCTGTCTTCACCGCTCGGGGCTCCGGCGACCAGCTTCTTCCTCACACACGCCGTCTCCAGCAGCAGCTGCGGCCGCTCCGTGACGAGGCAGTCAGGAAGGCGACAGAGGAAGCTGACGTGACGGATCAGCCTTTCTCCCTAGAGCTGGGGCAGGTGAAGAGGCGCGGCCGTGACACAGCGGCCGGGGCAGACGGCGTGACGTATTTCATGCTGGCCCACGCCGGGCCAGCAGGAGACGCCGCGCTGTTGGCCACGCTCAACGCCTCGTGGCTGGCGGGCTGCCTGCCACCCGTGTGGAAGGAAGCCGACATTCAGCCCATCCTCAAGCCGAGAGAGCCCACCAAGCTCAGGCCCATCTCTCTCCTAAGCTGTACGGCCAAAACGGCTGAGAAGATGGTGCTGGCTCGGCTGCAGTGGCGGGTGGGGCCCCTGCACCAACACGTGTTTGGTTACACCCGCGGCGTGAGCACGGCTGACAGCTTACACACTCTGCTGGCCCAGGCCAACCACCACCCCACCATCGTCGTCTTCCTGGACCTGGAGAAGGCATTCGAGTTGGCCAGCCCTCACGCCATACTCACCACGCTCGTGGAAAAAGGCGTGCGAGGAAAACTGCTGGCCTGGCTCCGGGACTACTTGCTCCACCGCCGCGCCAGGGTGAAGTTCCAGGGACTGAGGTCGAGCCTCCACGAGCTGGAGAATGGGACGCCACAGGGCGGCATCCTCGGTCCCTTCCTCTTCAACCTCCTGATGGAGCAGCTGGTGGCCCTGCCCTTCCACGAGAGCACCGTCCTGCTGAGCTACGCCGATGATCTCGCCCTCGTGGTCACTGGGAGGGGCAACAAGCTCAGGAGGACGCAGCAGGCGCTCAACCTCATCTGCGGGAAGTACGAGGAGTTGGGGCTCAAGATCTCGGCCGAGAAGTCCCGGGCCATGATGGTGAAGGCAGCGGACCCAGCGTGGCAGTTCCGTGTCCAGGGAGTTGGGTTGGCCTGGACCGACTCCTACCAGTACCTCGGGGTGTGGGTTGACAAGCGGCTGTCCTTCACGGCCCACGTCGCCTACCTGAGGGAAAGGACGCAGGCCAGGCTGAACGCTATGCTGGCCATGACACGCCCCACTGCGGGCGCCACGTTCTCTGTCCTGCGCCTGTACTACGTGCAGGCGGTGCAGTCCCTGGTGGACTACAGCGCTCCTGTCCTCATCGCGCTCTCACCCAGCCAGCAGGAGCGACTGGAGGTGCTGCAAAACGCCGCCATGAGGACCATGCTGAAGGCACCGAGGTGGTCCAGCGCGTGCGTCATGCAGAGCGAGACCGGTCTGGTGCCTCTCACCACCCGAGTGGAGCAGATCGTGGCCTGCCGCGTGACCAGGGTGCTGCAGCGTGACGAGGACACGCCCACGGACGTGATGCTGCGGGTGCTCCAGAGGGCACCTCCATCCCGCTGATCACGCCTTATTGTGGGTGCTCCGGGCGGCATCTCCGCCCAACTGACCACGACACAACAGCTGTCCGCCACAGCACAGAAGACGGCGAGCACCAGCACTTGCAACGCCACCGGCGGGCTGATGCCCGCTTTGTGTATTAATATATACGTATATTGTTTACATATTGTATATTTTTTTTACACAATAAACTTTTAAATAATTGTCACATCAGAAGAGGCGCGGCCATGACACAGCGGCCGGGGCAGAAGGCTTGACGTATTCCATGTTGGCCCACGCCGGGCCAGCAGGGTACGCCGCGCTGTTGGCCACGCTCAACGCCTCGTGGCTGACGGGCTGCCTGCCACCCGTGTGGAAGGAAGCCGACATTCAGCCCATCCTCAAGCCGAGAGAGCCCACCAAGCTCAGGCCCATCTGTGTGGGTTGACAAGCGGCTGTCCTTCACGGCCCACGTCGCCTACCTGAGGGAAAGGACGCAGGCCAGGCTGAACGCTATGAGAACCATGACACGCCTCACTGCGGGCGCCACGTTCTCTGTCCTGCGCCTGTACTACGTGCAGGCGGTGCGGTCCCTGGTGGACTACAGCGCTCCTGTCCTCATCGCGCTCTCACCGAGCCAGCAGGAGCGACTGGAGGTACTGCAAAACGCTGCCATGAGGACCATGCTGGGGGCACCGAGGTGATCCAGCGCGTGCGTCATGCAGAGCGAGACCGGTCTGGTGCCCCTCACCACCCGAGTGGAGCAGATCGTGGCCTGCCGCGTGACCAGTGTGCTGGAGCGTGACGAGGAGGGCGTGGCGCAGAGGAGACTGCGACTGGCGATGACGCAGGGCGCCGAGGTTCTCCGCCACAACCCGTTACTGCTTCGGTCCGCGCTGGCAACCTGCTGCCTTGCCCGCACGAATAACGGACCCGAGCCACAGCCAGACCTCCCTGCCCCCACCTACCGCGCCCCACCCCCATGGGAGGCCCCCGCAGCAGACTTCACCGTCACTCCTCTACCTGCCAGCAAGTCCCAGTGCCCCACCGAGGAGCTACGGCAACACGCCCTCATGGCCGTGGCGCGGGTCACCGAGCCAGGGTGCGCTGTGTACTACACCGACGGCTCGGTAGACCCAGGCAGCGGCAGGACGGGCGCTGCTGCCATCACCGGCGACACGGAGCTGCGCGCCTGGACTCCCGACCACTGCTCCACGCTGCAGACGGTGTTGGTGGCCATCCAGCTGGCCCTGGAGCACGCCCAGCACCGTCAGGAGACCATCGTGGTGCTGCACACCGACTCCAGGGCGAGGCTGCAGGTTCTCCAGCAGCCGCATCCCAGCGACAACGTGGGCCTCGTCACCGCCATCCTGGGCAGCCTGCAGAATCTCACCGCGCAGGGGCGGCGGGTGAGGCTCAACTGGATACCCAGCCACGTGGGTGTACGAGGCAACGAGGCTGCCGACGCGGCCGCCAGGCGAGCCACCAAGGGACCCCAGGTGACCAGACGCGTCCCCCTCAGCCGGAGGAAAGTGAAGACGCGGGTCAGACGCGTCGCCACCCAACACGCCTACCAGGTTCACCAGCAGCTCGAGGGGAGGAAGAAGCAGGCTGCCTGGTACGTCGCCGCCACCGATTACCAGCCACTGGACGCCTCCCAGCAGAGGTCCCGGGCAGACGGCGTGCTGTTGCAGCGGGTGAGGCTGGTCTACTGTACCAGTGAGGAGCTGTATGACGGCTTCCAGGGGCAGGAGTGTGACCACTGTGGGAGGCACAGCCGCCACCCACTCCTGCACTACCTCCTGTCCTGCCCGGCGACCGCCGCCCTGAGTCCAGCACAGCCAGCATCCGCCCAGCCTGACAGCGGTGGCCTGCTGACCCGCCGCGAGGCCAGGGCTGCCCTCTTCGTCCGCCACATGCCCACGGACGTGATGCTGCGGGTGCTCCAGAGTGCACCTCCACCCCGCTGACCACGCCTTACTGTGGGTGCTCCGGGCGGCATCTCCGCCCAACTGACCACGACACAACAGCTGTCCGCCACAGCACAGAAGATGGCGAGCACCAGCCCTCGCAACCCCACCGGCGGGCTGATGCCTGCTTTGTGTATTAATATATACGTATATTGTTTACATACTGTATATTTTTTTTACACAATAAATCTTTAAATAATAATTGTCACATCAGGGATCACTCATAGTCTTGACCTGACCTTCACGGAGAGAGGACGCACGTCGCTCTCGCTCCCGAGTCAGGTCAGGTTAGCCTAGGTGCGTGACCTCGCCGCGGCCCTGTGCACCCCCACACATGTGTGAACTTGCAGTGCAGTGTTAACTGTGAGCCACCAGGGATTATATTAACATGGCAACCAGTATGCCACTAGACTTCCCCGTGCATAGCGATAGTTCGGGGAAGAGCGCACGTGCGCTGTCTCCCTCATCTTCCCCCGAGAAACACGGGACACCACGGAAGGCGGCCCGCAGTTGCCAGCGTGACTTAATGGAGGACAGCAGCAACGACGAAGACGACTCGCCCACAACAGCCGCCAGTAACCGCCTGCCTGACATGCTGGAGGACGACACCGGCGGCGCAGACTGTGATCTGTCCATCGCCAGCGACGAGGGCCAGCAGGAGCAGCAGCAGCAGCAGGATGGTGACGGTGACCAGGGCCAGGAATGGACAACCGTCACCAGGGACAGACACGTCCGCCACCAGCAACCCCCGCGGCCCAAGTTCAAGCTGGGCAGCCAGGGTGACCATGGCAGCGCCTACCAATCCATCACCGCCCTCGAGAATGAGCACCCAAGCCTGAAGATGGAGGTGAGGCCCAGCCTACAGGGTGAGTACATCCTCACGCCCAAGGACTCCGCGGAGCTCCTACGCCGCATGGCGGAGGAGGGGAATAGGGTGCTCCTCCTCGACCTCAGCGAACGGAGGCGCAAGGTGCTGCTCGAGCGCTACCCGCTGGACCTCCCCCTCGATGCGGTAGAAGCGCACCCGCAAGTGGCCTCCGCCCAGCGTCTGCTCTCCTGGAGGGACAAGCTGCCCACTAGGCAGGTGCTGTTTGTCTTTGTGGGGCCGCCGCCCGCCAAGCTGGACCTCGGCTGCTAGGGTAAGTATTCCCTGCGCCCCTACCAAGGAGAGCCTGTGAGGTGCTACAAGTGTCAGCGCTTCAACCACCTCCAGGCTCGATGTGCGCACACGGTCAGGTGTGGCGTATGCAGTTTGCCCCACCCGACGGAGGAGTGCATCACCCGCCACAAGGCAAACGAGGCGACCACAGCCAAGTGCCCAAACTGTGGGAAAAGCCACTACGCGTGGAACCCCCAGTGCCCTGAACGCCTCCGCAGGCTTCCCCGGCCCAACAGCCAGCAGCAGCATCCCCAGACGCTAGCAAGACGGCGACAAGAACGCCGCCCCGAGGCACCACGCGGCCAGCCCCGGCAAGAGGCCGCCCAGCAACAACAGCACCAGCAGGCAGCCGCAGGCCACGCAACAGCACCAGCTTCCACCTTGCGGCCAGCCTCGGTCGCGGGCCCAGCAACAGCAGCGGCGGCAAGCCTTTGTTCGCCCCACCTCCAGTTAGGTCAGCGTGGGTCCAGGCGCGCCCATCCCCGGACCTCGACCCCTCATCCCAGCCGGCGCCACGGCCGGAAGGGAGGATTAGCGAGCCAGCCCCCAGGGACCACACCCAGGTGAGAAGCAGGGAAACACAGGTAGAGCAACGCTGAAACTTCCAGGCCAGCTCTTAGCCAGCATTCCACAATCCGAATGCAGTGTTCAGGACTATGCCTCCACCCTCAAGATCTGGATGAGTGACTTACAACCAGCCCAACCTCGCTCGTCCAGTGCTAAAGTCTTCGTGAGCCATAACCTAGACGCGTGTTCCCACGTGTTCGTGCGTGTTGATGCCGTGAAAAGACCCCTACAGCAACCGTACGACGGCCCGTTCGAAGTGATTCGTAGGACTCGTAAGAGCGTCACTATAATTCGCAACGGCAAGCACGACACTTATCACGATAGACAGAGTGAAACCCGCGTACTTTCTTAGCACGTTGACGATACCTATCCCAGACAAAGTGATCGTTCCACCTGTCGTTAGTACACCACAGAAAAAGACTGTATCATTTAAATTTCGTGCCTTCCTCTGCTCGTCACTGGGCAAGGGGTAGTGTAGTCACCAGGCAAGTTAACCATAAAAATATGTACATTTACTGTAATTCACTTTTTGTACATTTTCTCTAATTCACTTTTTATTTTTTATATTGTAAATAAGCATAATAAATTTATTCTTTTTACTTTTTATATATTTATTGTTTGTTAAAATAAAATAATAACAAAATTACTCCATAAAGACTTGCCAGGATGTTCAGGTCACCAATAATTTATATTACTACCCAATAAAATTTTGTCACATCAGGAAGCTAAATGGTTGTTTCTATAACCATTACTCAACACACTGAACACTCAATATGGTCTAGCACAACTGACTATAAGGTAGTGAGGTAAGCAGAGAGAGGGAGTGAGGGATGCAGGGAGAGGGAGTGAGGGAAGCAGGGAGAGGGAGTGAGGGAAGCAGGGAGAGGGAGTGAGGGAAGCAGGGAGAGGGAGTGAGGGAAGCAGGGAGAGGGAGTGAGGGAAGTAGGGAGAGGGAAGCAGGGAGAGGGAGTGAGGGAAGCAGAGAGAGGGAGTGAGGGAAGCAAGGAGAGGGAGTGAGGGATGCAGGGAGAGGGAGTGAGGGATGCAGGAAGAGGGAGTGAGGGAAGCAGGGAGATGGAGTGAGGGAAGCAGGGAGAGGGAGTGAGGGATGCAGAGAGAGCGAGTGAGGGATCCAGAGAGAGGGAGTGAGGGAAGCAGGGAAAGGGAGTGAGAGAAGCAGGGAAAAGGAGTGCGGGAAGCAGGGAGAGGGAGTGAGGGAAGCAGGGAGAGGGAGTGAGGGAAGCAGGGAGAGGGAGTGAGGGAAGCAGGGAGAGGGAGTGAGGGAAGCAGGGAGAGGGAGTGAGGGAAGCAGGGAGAGGAAGTGAGGGATGCAGAGAGAGGGAGTGAGGGAAGCAGGGAAAGGGAGTGAGGGAAGCAGGGAGAGGGAGTGAGGGAAGCAGGGAGAGGGAGTGAGGGAAGCAGGGAGAGGGAGTGAGGGAAGCAGGGAGAGGGAGTGAGGGAAGCAGGGAGAGGGAGTGAGGGATGCAGAGAGAGGGAGTGAGGGAAGCAGGGAGAGGGAGTGAGGGAAGCAGGGGGGAGAGAGAGAGAGAGAGAGAGAGAGAGAGAGAGAGAGAGAGAGAGAGAGAGAGAGAGAGAGAGAGAGAGATATATATATATATATATATATATATATATATATATATATATATATATATATATATATATATATATATATGAGAGGCGGGCGACAGGGAGAAGAAGGAGGTGGGGAAAGGAATAGGGTGGGAGAGAGGGGAAGAAGGGGTGGGGAGATGACAGATGAGGGGAGGGGAAGGGAGAAGGGGGAGGGGAAGGGAGAAGGGGGAGGGGAAGGGAGAAGGAGGAGGGGAAGGGAAGAGAGCCAGAGAGAGAAAGAAGTGAGAGAGAGAGAGAGAGAGAGAAGAGAGAGAGAGAGAGAGAGAGAGAGAGAGAGAGAGAGAGAGAGAGAGAGAGAGAGAGAGAGAGAGCAATTGTAATAGTAAAAATAAAACCATGTATACCTAATGATAAAGACTACTACTACTACTATTACTGTTACTACTACCATTACTATTACTACTTCTGCTGCTACTACTACTATTACTATTACTGCTTCTACTACCACTGCTACTTCTTTTACTACTACTAATACTATATAGTAGTAGTAGTAGTATTAGTAGTAATAGTAGCACAGGTATCGGAAGCCATATATCCTTTGAATCAGAACTACCTTATTACTCTAATGAGAACAAACTGTTACACTTTCGTAAGCTCCTAAGCCCCTTGGATCCGTAGGCCAAGTTACTATAGTGCTGCTACTACATCCTCGGTAACCAAGATTGCCCCCACCTTACCATGGACCTGATCCGCACAACGCTGCTTACTATTTCCTTATGATGGCTCAACCTTCGTGCCAAAAAAACAACGTCTTATCAACCTAACAGATGAAAGAAAGATTACGATTTGTTATCTTATCATATTTTGTAACAATAGAGGTTAGGAGGTCCTCTTTAACCATTTAGCGATGTTACATAGGATTGCATCTTACTATATATTTATTTATATACCTGGTTTTTATACCCCTAAAAGGATTATAGCAAAGAAAAGGTGATTATGTTCAGTGGAGACTTTTCTCTCCACTCCCCCGAATATAACAGAATATTTAAACATAAAACGGATGAGGGGTCAAGAAACGTAAAGCAAAGAAACGGGTTAACGCTCTCTCGTTAACCTTGGCATATAGTTACCTGTTGGGGGCGATTATTTAATCACCTTTTAATCTCCTAGGGTTAACGAGAGAGCACTACCTCTCTCACTAAATTAAGCTGCTGTGACCCAGGATCTAACTCACAACCTTTAGGTCACGAGCCGAGCACTGTACTTGAGTCATTTTTCCTCCATTGTACTATAGCGCCATCCAGAAAAGATGCCAGACATTTTGTTCTATAACAAGGGTTGATTTGATTTGATTTGATAAAAATATTGCACTAAAGCACCAGACAACAGATATTAATCGTAGCAGGACATACATATAGGATCTAGAATACATTAATGATCACAGGCGCGCGCACGCACGTACACAGAGACACATACACTCACGCACACACACACACACACACACACACACACACACACACACACACACACACACACACACACACACACACACACACACACACACACACAGACACACACACACACACACACACACACACACACACACACACACACAACAAAAGACACAGGACCACTCAAAAAAGGCATATGCCACGCGGGGCACGATAGACCATTTAAGTCCATCAAACTGAGGGTGGTGTAGCAAGAGTTCCTCTAAAACATTGTTGTTTAGCTGGTGTTTGCAAACCACATCTAGCGGCTGGCCTTGGGGCAGCAGCTGACGGACAATGGTGCAGACCAGGCAATAGTGTTGTAAAGTGTCGAAGCGAGGTACGGTTCACAGTCTTCACTCTGTGAAGGGAGGCTCGCCTTTCCCCCCGCCACTCTGCCCGGGCGGACGGTAACTGCCGCAGACGGGCAGAGACAACATTGTTCCTCCAAACCACGAGGCCCTGACGACGGCATGTATAATTATGGAGGCAAACACACCCGTAGTGGATGATGGAAACGCTGTAGAATCCCTACAGCGGATACGATACGATTGAGCGCCGCCGTTTCAGCGCCAGACTATTCAGCCATAATAGGTGTCTTTGCTGTTCGTATAATCTTTGGATTGAGGATGAGGAGGAAACAAGGTGCAAACAGTTTACCCATTAATGACAATATAATTATGACGTTTGACATTTTTAGAGAGTAATCGCTTGTCTTAAAAGAACGAAACAGCTAATGTCTCTACTACTCCTCTTTATCCCCCCTCCTTCTCCAATCCCCTCCATTTTCGTGGGGTAAAGTGTTTGGTTCAGCTTACCAGCAACAGACCGTACTATAGCTGGGTGTGGAACGCTACTTGCCTGCCTGCTCCTGCCAGCTCCTGCCTGTGTTTGCCTGCTCTTGCCGGCTCCTGCCTGTGTTTGCCTGCTCCTGCCTCTGCCTGCCTGCTCCTTACCTCTATATTGTTTGCTTTTGGAGCTGACGCCTGCTATTTTGATTTCTGTTAGACTCAAAATTTCAAAGTTTAACCCATGGCGCAATCAGTGCAAAGCAAAAGAGAAAGAGTGAACTTCTCTCATAAAGGATATCTATATCGATTTGATAAATTAAGTAAGTCACAGAATGATGTTAAGTTTTGGCGATGCCATGAAGATGGAAGATTCAAAGCTAGAATTCATACATTAGAGGAAACCGTAATTAAGAAGATTAACGAACATACCCATCCCCCATCTGCAGTTGAAGTCGAGGTGGAAAAGGCAAAAGCAGATGCAAGACATCGAGCTGAGAAGACATGTGAGCCTCCAAGCATTATTATTAACAAGTGCATAGAAAATATGTCTCAAGCTGGCATTGCACAATTACCTAATAGGCAAGCAATGCGTAAAATCATTCGGCGGAAATGGGATAAAGTCAACCAAGTTCCTGACATCCAAGTTCTATTCAAGAGTTAGAATTGCCTCACGAATACAAAATATATAAGTCGGCACTAGGAATAGAGGAAAAATTTTGTTTCATGGATAGAGGAATGGGCAACGATAGAATTATTATTTTTGGAAGAGAGAGCTGGTTGGAACATCTAGCAACTTCAAACATTTGGTATGTCAATGGAACATTTGCGATTGCACCACATTTATTTCATCAAGTGTATATAATTTTGGTCAAGAAACATGGGGGCGTGCTCCCTGTACTATATGCACTCTTACAGAATAAGCAAAGTGTAACTTATATGAGAATGATTGAAATGGTTAAGGAGATGGTACCGAATGCACGCCCCGATGTCATAAACTGTGTTTTTGAGTATGCAGCTTTTGCAACCATGAAAACCTGCTTTCCTAATGTAGAAATCAGAGGCTGTCTGTTCCATTTCTCGCAAAACTTACTAAAACAAATCAAAAGTATGGGTCTCATGGGTTCATATATTAGTATTCCCGACTTTGTGTTAAATGCAAAAATGGTAATGACACTTTCTTTTGTACCAAATGATGATATTGACCGTCACGTGGATGCTCTTGCGACAGTCTTGCCTAAGGAATTGGTTCCGCTTTTAAATTGGTTTGAAGAAAATTATATTGGTCGTCCACATCGGAGAGGAACTGGAAGAAGACAACCATTGTTTCCCACACAGATGTAGAACATGTACCAACGAACTTTACAAGGAGAAGATAGAACCAATAACCATGCTGAAGCAGCAAACAGACGACTACGAAGCGAACTAGGAATGTTGCATCCATCAATATGGAACTTCCTCCATGGTCTTAAACGAGTCCAAAAGGGACGAGCTGAATATTTCGAGAAACTTTTAGCTGGACATGAACCTTAAATCAAATTACTAAAATACAGAAAAGCAGATGAAAGAATATCAAAAAATGTTTCTGAATATGGGGAAAGAAATTAAGTAAAATATCTACGTGCAATTGCGCACAATTTATCATACTAATGTACCGAGGGTCAGTGTTACTGCCACTGTACCGTAGGTAAATATTACCTTCTATTGACCCTGCTGTCATCACTGTACCGTTTCGGTATTCCATTCTACCTTCTTATCTACTACTTTCTATCTACTTTCTATGCTGCCACCACGATACCACTTGGGTATCGACACTATTGCTACTACTACCACTTGGCCCTCCACCACCGAGATTGAGATATGAACAGAAAACGAATATAGTAAAATAATGGACAACTTTAATGATGAATAAATAAATAAAGTACTCGCTATATCCATGGTGGTGCTCTTACAAATGCTTATCCACCCTTAGCGACACAAACACAAACATATACCTTAACACAAATATTCCTATTCTATCCTACCTAACTATACGTGAGGGAACTGATGGAAAACGACCAAAATACACTCACGCCACAAATATTGTTTGAGAGTCACTGGGTCCTTCTGGCCGTCGTCCTTGTTTGAGAGGCAACTCCACATGCAGCCTTCGTCAAACCACAACCGAAAGACAGTCTTTTGCTGGTCCTCTCGGCAGCTGTATCCGGGAGGACAATTTACTGTTAGATATTAATCTTAACAATGTTTTTTCAAGAGTGTGGCAAGGCTTTTAGGAACACTGAAGGCTTACCTGTCTGGAGCGGGGTCGCGGAACACTAGTGACTGATTTTTTTTTTTTTTTTTTTTTTTTTTTTTTTGCCATCAGCCATGGCATTGGCTATTAGGCCATATAAATTTAATTTTTAACTTTTTTTTTTTTTTTTTAGAATTATTTTATTTTATTTATTTTTTATTTATTTATCAATTTATTTATTTTTTATTTATTTATTTATTTATTTTTTTTTTTTCCCTTTAATTTATTTACATGTTTTTTTGTTTGTTTGTTTGTTTGTTTGATTTTTTTTTTTTTTTTTTTATAATTTTATCCATTTTATATTTGTACATAGAAAAATATATATATATATATTCATACAATTCCAGTCACGCATCATGCATACACATTCATACTTGGGAGCCTGAACCTAAGGCAAAAACTAAAGTCATTAGTCAGGGAAAGTAGGGGACAAAAATGATACATACATATAATGGGGGAGGATACGTACGAATACGTATTTACAATAAATTTGGGGATAAGTGCATAACATCCACGCTAGACACATAATCATTCATGCAAAACATATTTATAATAAAAGAAAGTGCAGTATATACAAAGTGTCAATAATAAAAAAGAAAAACATTGAAATATACAAGTAAGTCATAACTCTTTGATTAAGTTGGTCTCGGCCAGGAAAATCATCAGGTTATCGACCACATCCGGATGCTGGTCACCCAGAAGGATGGTCTGCGTCATCGGAAGGCGGCGGGCCTCACAGCAAGCTGCGAGGGACCGTCGCGCCTCCCGATAACGCACACAGTGAAGCAGGATGTGGTCGATAGAGAGGGTAGTGTGACAGGTGATGCATTGGGGTGGGAAGGCGTGGGCGATGTAGGGGAGCATGTGGGTGGGTAGGGTGCAGCCCATCCTGAGGCGTCCGAGGACTACCTCCTGACGCCTTGTGGGGCGATTGGAGGAAGCCCACTCGCCTAGGATGGGTTTTACTGTGGGAAGATGGAGGTTGTCCCAGTGACTTTGCCACAGGAGGTAAACTGATGATTTTGCAGCCGAGAGACATGACTGCAGATCGCGACGGAGGTTCCACGCTCCCTCGAGCTCTGCAGCGGACCTAGCCAGCATGTCAGCCTGCTCATTCCCGTAAATACGCGAATGACCAGGCACCCAAAACAAAGAGAAAGACTTACGGCGTGAATTTAACTTATTAATGATGTTGCCTTGGATTTCATTGGCATCCGTGCGCCCTGACTCTATCGCCTGAAGGGCTGACATAGAGTCCGTGAAAATGACAATTACGTTATGATTTGAATTTAGTGCATAATCTATGGCTTTATCAATTGCAAAAAGTTCTGAGGAAAAAACCGATGTATGGGAAGGTAGACGGAACCTGAGGGCACATTCACGCGACCAAACACTAGCACCCACACATTCATTCGACTTGGAGCCGTCAGTGTACAGGTGGAGCGTGGGAGGGAGGCTAGCGACGAGAGCCCGGAAGTGATATCCTATCTCCACCTCGGTCATGGCAGGCTTGTGCTTCGGTAGCCATTTTGTAATGGTGTTGGCTTTGGGCTCCCAAGGGGCTGTTGTTGGTAGCACAAGCTGGTCAACACCGTCAAGGTCCACTTCACACTTCTGGCATAAAGTGTGAAGGCGGACAGCTAGTGGACGGTGTCGACCAGTGTGGAGATGGTGGTGCTGCTTAATAACAGTAGCTGCCATGAGACCGAGTGGAGTCTTCCGGGCCGTTGACAGGCCGTATGCCAGTAATAGGCCGTCCCGTCGCATACTTAGTGGTGGTATATTGGCCTCAACCTCCAAACGCCCCACGCGTGTACACCGTAGGGCTCCAAGACACATTCGCAGACATGCATTCTGAAATACATCCAGCCTCCTCAGTGTTGCATCCGACGCTGACCCATACACCGGTGAGCCATAGTCTAAGTGAGAACGAATTAAGGACTTGTACACCATTAATAAAGATTTTCTGTCTGCTCCCCAAGAAGTACCTGATAGGTATTTTAGGACATTGACTTTTTTATGGCAACGAACTAGTAAATTGTTTATGTGTGTTTTCCAATTGAGTTTGCTGTCAAAATGCAGACCCAAGAACTTAACTGAATTTTGAAACGGTATCGGCTGACCTTGAAGAGAAATATGCAAAGCGGGAATTTTACGTTGAGTGAAAACTACACCGATACACTTTGGAACAGAAAACTTAAATCCCCACAGAGAGGCCCACTGTTGGACGGAGTCAAGAGCAATTTGAATCCGTCCAGCCGAGAACTGCGCATTTGGCGACGAATGCCATAACGCACAGTCGTCAGCATAGAGCGAGTATTTAAGATTTCTTGGGACAGGAGTTGATGACAGAATATCATTAATCATAACACAAAATAAAGTAGGACTAAGAACACTATCCTGTGGCACCCCATTTTCCTGGACATAAATGTCCGAGAATACGTTATCGGGAAGCTTGACAGAGAAAGTTCTGTCCTGTAAGAAATTATAAACAAAAATAGGCAAGTTACCTCTTAAACCGTGAGCATGGAGTTTCATGAGGATACCGTGTCGCCATGTCATGTCGAAGGCTTTGTGAATGTCCAAGAACACTCCTATCATGAATTCTTTTTTGGCGAAAGCCTCTGAAATGCAAAGCTCCAGGTGCATTAAATGGTCCATCGTGCTTCGGTATTTACGAAAACCCGATTGTTGACCACTTAACACACCTTTTGCTTCTAAAACAAAAAACAGCCTTTTGTTAATCATGCGTTCCATGACCTTACAGAGACAGCTCGTGAGCGCAATAGGGCGAAACGCACTGGGGTCCGTAAGGCGACCAGTCTTTTTGGGTATTGGGATAACGTGAGCAAAGTGCCAAGATTGGGGGAAGGTGTGAGTGGTCCAGATTCTATTATAAAGGGAGAGTAATTTAGAAAGTGAAATAGGGCCGAGATGTTGGAGCATGCTGTATGATATTTTATCTGGACCAGGACTGGAGCCTTTACAGGATTTCAGGGCAAGGAGGAGTTCATCCGGCGTAAACTCTGAGTTGTAATCAGTGTTTACGCCTCCTGTGGCAAAGTTTGGGACTGTTTGTTCTGCTGCCTCCTTCCGGGGAAGGAAGGCAGGGTGGAACGAGGCGGAGCTACTTGCCTGTTCAAAAAGACCGGGCTAAGGTGTTGGCAATAGCTGGGGGGGTGTCTGTAACATCCCCGTTGGTGATGAGTGTGGTTATCGGAGTGGTTGTTTTTTTCCCGCTAAGGACATGGACTGTGTTCCATACCTGTCCTAGCGGGGTTGTACGGCTTACTGATGACGTGAACTCTCTGAAAGAGCCCCTCTTAGCTTGAAGGATGACTTTCCTTGCCTGAGTGAGCCCTTGCCTTTTTATAGGCTATGAAATTATCTTGACTGGGCTGCTGGCTGAAATACCTGTATCGCCTATTACGCTCACGAAGTGCTTGTCGGCAATCCGTTGTCCACCATGGAAATCCATGCTTTGTGTGAATTGTAGAAGTTTTCGGAATACATGCCTCAGTGGCGTGTAAAATGGATTGTGTTGCGTTGCTAACCATTGTGTCAGTGTCCTCGCCAGATATATTCATATCGGCGATCACACGGAAGGTTGCCCAATCTGCTTTCTTAAAATTAAATTTAGGTGGAAGAGGGATAGTGGCAACGTCGCGTGCGTAAGAAATGCAGATTGGTAGGTGGTCACTTCCGTGTGCGTCGTCGCTGACCTCCCAAGAGAAGTCAGAGAACATATTTGGCGAGGCCAATGACAAGTCAATGGCAGTCGCGTTACCTGTCCGATCGTCTACACGAGTCGCACAACCATTGTTCAGAAGACAGAGGTTTGTCTGTAGGAGAATTTTAACAATCTGTTCCCCACGTACACTTGACCTCTCACTGCCCCATTGCTGATGATGGGCGTTAAAGTCGTCCAGAACCAGCTTGTTGCCTGGAAGCTGGCGAAATAACGACCTTAAGTCATCATCAGCAATAGGCGTATTGGGAGGTAAGTAGAGAGAACAGATAGCCAGATACGTGCCATTGAATTTCACTCTGCACGCGACTGCCTCCAGAGTGGTATCCAACGTCACTTCTGTGTGTGGTAGTGTTTTATGTGTGTATACGGCCACGCCGTGACCGTCGTGTCTTCTGTACGCATGGTAGTGTTTTAGTACTGAAGGATCAGGATGATCCTCCAGCATCGTCTCTTGTAGGCAAATAACGGACGGCCTGTGTAAGTTCACTAAAAGTGACAAATATGGAAGTTTATTCCGAATACTTCTACAGTTCCACTGTAAAACGTTGAAAGTAATGGTTTAAGAGTTACGATGGGGGCGGGTGTATTTCTTAGGTTTTTTGCGCTCGGAGGCGCTAGCCGGGGACCTCTCTCGGCCCTTGCAAGAGGAGATCTGCATCGGTTCGTCAATAGTTAACTCCCCGGAGCTGGTCGAGAGGGAGCGAGCGTGAGAGCCCCTCCTCGATGGCGCGGGAGCTGGGATGACATGAGAGGAGGAATTGCGTTCTAATTTTGTGTAATTATATTTAATGTTATCCTTGTCATTCTTTTCTGTCTTCTTAGCTGGAGTGGTAGAGACAGCAGAGGCATATTTGGTATTAGTGAAGGAGGAGGAGGAGGAGGAGGAGGTAGAGGTGGTGGTGGAGGAGGAGGTGGAGGAGGAGGAGGGGGAGGAGGAAGAGGCAGGTGTGGTTGTTTTCATGATAGTAGGTGTTGGAGGAGTAGATGAGGTATTCGTAGTAAGAGAAACAGCTTGGGCAGGTGCAGCCGGCAGAGGTTCAGTCTGAATCGAAACAGACTTCATCACTGGACGCATCTGTACGCTTGCCGCGTATGAAACGCCTGGAGAAGGCGCGACGTGCGCCTCCTTCACTCGCTTCCTCGCGTCAAAGTACGAGATGCCTTCGACTGCCTTAACGGTACAGACCTCTTTCTCCAGCTTCCAAGCAGGACAATCCCGCGAGAAAGTAGAGTGAGCTTCTGAACAGTTACGACACTTCTCTACCAATGACGAACACTGTTCCGACGAATGACCTTCGCAAGCACACTTACCACAAAAAGAGTGAACCGAACGACAAGCATTTCCGTGGTGACCATAGAGTTGACATTTAAAGCACCGAAGAGGGTTTGGAATATAGGGACGAACGGGAACCCGCTCGTATCCTACATCCACTCTATCGGGCAACTTGGCAATAGCAAAAGTTAAAGTGACTGAAGCAGTGTTCCTTCTCGCGCCGTCAACGAATTTAGTTATTTTACGAGCCCCAATGACGCCCTGATCATACATGTTATCAACGATTTCGTCTTCCGTCATATCCACAAAATCGCGATGGGAGGCAACCCCCCGACACGAGTTCATGGATACTGGGATCGAAGCTTCAATCTCAATATCATGCATGCGTTGTAGCTTCATTAGGGAACTGACTTGTTTTGAGTTAAATGTTTCAATTAGTAGATCTCCGCTTGCAAGTTTTTTTAACATTGGCAACAGTGCCAATGTTTACATCAATTACTTTTTTTATTATAAAGGAGTTTACAGTGGATAAGCGGGTCTGGGTCTTTGATTTAAGAGTCACATATCTAGCTTGGTCATAGGAGATGGGCCGTGTGTTCGTTAGGGGTGGTCGGTCTGGACCCTCCCTCCCCCTGGAGGGGGGAGGGGGGGAGGCGGCCTCAGCCATGGGGTACACCCCCCTCCTGCAGGAGGGGAGCGGGACACAAGCAGGAGGACACCAGGGAGGAGTTTCCTAGAGTCAGATTGTCTTGCCAAACCACTCTAGGGGGGTCGATCGGTGTTAATTCACCCCAAAAGCACGCTCACTGAGGCGGACACTCCGTAGGTGAGAGAGGAAGGACAATCTGACCACCTGACAACAGACACTTACTGTTGTCACTAAGGTGAGGACAATGAGGTAAAAAACTCAGTACATGGGTAGAGGGACACCTATATTTATGTAGCTAAGCCTAGACCTGAGGGGCCGTCAAAATACAAATAACACCCGAAGGTGAAAGACAATAGCGGCAGGACAACAAGTACACAGTACCGTGTCTGGGCTCAGTCTCCACTGACCTTCTTTTTTTTTTTTTTTTTTTTTTTTTTGGCCATCAGCCATGGCATTGGCTATTAGGCCATATAAATTAAATTTTGAACTTGTTTTTTTTTTTTTTAGTATTATTTTATTTTATTTATTTTTTATTTGTTTATCAATTTATTTATTTTTTATTTTTATTTTTATTTTTTTTCCCTTTAATTTATTTACGTTTTTTTTTTTTTTTTTTTTTTTTTTTTTTTTTTTTTTTTAATCCATTTTATACTTGTACATAAAAATATATTCATACTATTCCAGTCACGCATCATGCATACACATTCATACTTTGGAGCCTGAACCTAAGGCAAAAACTAAAGTCATTAGTCAGGGAAAGTAGGGGACAAAAATGATACATACATATAATGGGGGAGGATACGTACGAATACGTATTTACAATAAATTTGGGGATAAGTGCATAACATCCACGCTAGACACATAATCATTCATTCAAAACATATTTATAATAAAAGAAAGTGCAGTATATACAAAGTGTCATCAATAAAAAAGAAAAACATTGAAATATACAAGTAAGTCATAACTCTTTGATTAAGTTGGTCTCGGCCAGGAAAATCATCAGGTTATCGACCACATCCGGATGCTGGTCACCCAGAAGGGTGGTCTGCGTCATCGGAAGGCGGCGGGCCTCACAGCAAGCTGCGAGGGACCGTCGCGCCTCCCGATAACGCACACAGTGAAGCAGGATGTGGTCGATAGAGAGGGTAGTGTGACAGGTGATGCATTGGGGTGGGAAGGCGTGGGCGATGTAGGGGAGCATGTGGGTGGGTAGGGTGCAGCCCATCCTGAGGCGTCCGAGGACTACCTCCTGACGCTTTGTGGGGCGGTTGGAGGAAGCCCACTCGCCTAGGATGGGTTTTATTGTGGTAAGATGGAGGTTGTCCCAGTGACTTTGCCACAGGAGGTAAACTGATGATTTTGCAGCCGAGAGACATGACTGCAGATCGCGACGGAGGTTCACTGACCTTCCGCCCAGACCGATATATATATCCTCAGTTCCAGTGACGTCACGCGTTTTTCCCATCATCCTCTCTCTAGTAGTACCTACTCTAACCATAACAAGGTATCTAACGAGTGTCGAGAATACGAGGATTTACCGGTGATTCCGCAAAGGAATCACCGTAATGATAGTTGGCCCGTTGTACTCGGTACACTA
>JAXIVD010001156.1:90000-92500 GCA_036785275.1 Cancer borealis
AATAGTTTGTTATTTCTGCATAACTACTGCTTCGACGATATCGATATAAATATGAAGTCGTACATACTATACATCTAATGTACTCAACACGTCTGTAAAGGTTTCAGGCGGTTATGTTATGTTAGGTTATGGGGCATAATTTTACATCTTCACCATTATGGAGTCTGTATACGAAATAAAATGTCTGCAATTCGTCCAACTCTCTACTCTTGCTCATAGAGAACATTTGATAGCTTCTAAATTAACCTAGGTAAAGTTTTGGAAGACGAACCAGTCTTTTTTGTCCTGATAGATTTTTATGTGTTTTGAATAAATCTGTTTTTTTTGTTATGCAATGCATTTTTTCCCAAAGGTAAAAATTGCCACAAAAAAGTGAAATTAATTCAAACCATCAAAATCTATAAGAAAAAAAATATTTTCAGTAACCCTAAGCAAACCTAATTAACCAACCTAACCTAAGCAAACATAATCAAACCTAACCTAACCTATCTGAACAAGTATCTGAGGTTGAATTTGCAGTGCATTATAAAGATAACGAGATATCGAGTAGATCATCTTACGAATCTTTACCTGGTTTGGTTAAAGAAGGTTAGATTTAGTTAGGTTA
The DNA here is from genome assembly GCA_036785275.1 of Cancer borealis. NCBI lineage: Eukaryota > Metazoa > Arthropoda > Malacostraca > Decapoda > Cancridae > Cancer > Cancer borealis. Next base: position 90,608 of record JAXIVD010001156.1, read on the forward strand.
GTCTTACTTAGATTTGCTTGGGTTAGATTAGTTTTAATTAGGTTTGCTTAGGTTTACTGAAAGAAATTTATCTCCTATTGATTTTGATGGTTTCGAATTAATCTGACTTTTTTGTGGCAATTTTTACCTTGAGGAAAAAAAATTGCTTGGCATAACAAACATCAGATTAATTAAAAACACATCAAAATCTATCAGAAAAAATTGCTGTCAAAAAAAGACTGGGTCGTCTTACGAATATTTCCCTAAACCTAACCTAACCTAACATAAATTAACCAAAACCCTAACCTACATTGACAAATATCAGAACCTTGTTAAAACGAAACTAAACTTTACTTTTCGAAGAGATCTCTCAGAAAACATTGAATATCTCACAAACTAAGAATTTACGACGGAATTTGGATTAAGAAAACATAAAAATGCAACAGGTATTGCAAAAGTACAGCCCTGAATTTTTAGAGTATTCTGATGAAGATGTAAATTAATACTGGTTAGGTTATATTAAGTTGTGGTTAGATTAGGTTTGGCTAGATACGGTTTGGCTCGGTTAGGTTCGGTTATATAAGCTTTTTATATTTCATTACCCAAAAGTTAGGCATTTTACTTTAGATTTTTTTTCTTATTACTTTTCGAAGAGATGTCACAGAAAATAATGAATATCTCACAAACTAAGAATTTGCGACAGAATTTGGAATAAGATCTTATCAAAATGCAACAGGTAATGCAAAAGTACAGCTCTGAATTCTCTAGAGCATTCTGATGATATAAATTAATACCGGTTAGGTTATGGTTAGATTAGGTTTGGCTAGGTACGGTTTGGCTCGGTTAGGTTCCGTTATATAAGCTTTTTTTATTTCATTACCCAAAAGTTAGGCATTTTACTTTAGATTTTTTTTCCTGATTGTCATATTATAGCCTGAATCTAGGTAAATTTCTCGAAATAAATTGCTCAACAGTAAATTGCTCAAGAAATAATTTCTCAAACTATCAATTGCTCGACAGTAAATTGCTTAAGAAAATAACCTAACCTAACCTAAATAAAAATTTATCCGTTCTTGATTCTAACTTTTCAATTAATAAAAATAGTTATATTTTTTTTTATGAGCTTTGTTTCATATTGTTTTCTAAGTGGCAATAGTAGGATTACGTGACCCAGAAGGTGATCCCAGCATTGTACAGTCCCCTGGAAACTGTACAAGGCTCTCCCTAAGGTTCACAGTGATCGCAGGAAGAGTACACCAGACTCTTCCTAACCAAAATACCGAATCAAGCGACATATGTCAACCTCCTTTTTCTTGAGAACTGTCATTGGCTGACCTCCAGTGACCCCTCCTTCATCTTAATCCTCAAATAATCTTCCTCTCTCTCTCTCTCTCTCTCTCTCTCTCTCTCTCTCTCTCTCTCTCTCTCTCTCTCTCTCTCTCTCTCTCTCTCTCTCTCTCTCTCTCTCTCTCTCTCTCTCTTTTTCTCTCGATTCAGATTCAGATTCAATACTTTTATTAAAAAAAAATACATTGTTATAAAAAATCTTATCGGCGTCAAGCCAGTGTTAGCGCCTTATGGTGAACAAAATGTAGTTATGTGGTGTATACATGGGATTTACAGGTTACTGATTTGTTTCACAAAACTTGGGGTGGACAGTTAATGTTTGTAGGTGGATGCTTGATGGGTGTAGATGGCTTGAGGAGACGAGTCAGGTCAGGTGTCAGGTGACCTGATAGTCCCTGCTGTCTGTCACCTGATGCTACTCCTCACACACACACACACACACACCCGAATGTATATTTTCAGTCCTTGACTGCCTCAAGAATAAACCGATTACTATTATTATTATTATTATTATACACACACACACACTCTCTCTCTCTCTCTCTCTCTCTCTCTCTCTCTCTCTCT
>JAXIVD010001157.1:0-2500 GCA_036785275.1 Cancer borealis
TGTGTACAAACAAACTTACTAACAGCGCTCAATGACTGGTCAGATATGCATGACAAGAACCAACCATTTGACATCATTTACTTTGACTTTGAGAAAGCCTTCGACACTGTGCCACACAAACGACTCATTCTCAAACTCCATCAGACTGGCGTGAGAGGCCATGTCCTCAGTTGGATAGAAGACTTTTTAGCAAACAGAGTACAGAGAGTGAGGGTAAATGGAGCCTTGTCCACTCCAGCCAGGGTGACTAGCGGTGTGCCTCAGGGCTCTGTGCTGGGACCATTACTCTTCCTGTTATACATCAATGACCTTCCCAACAACATCACCTCAACATGCAAGCTCTTTGCCGATGATACAAAAATATACAACAAAAGCAGCACAACCGTGGAGAAGCAAGTTATTCAAGATGACATAAACAAATTGATGGAGTGGTCCCACACATGGCTCCTCAGATTCAACATTTCCAAGTGTAAAGTGATGCATATTGGGCACCACAATGACAGACACCCTTACAAGATAAATAACAACCACATTGATAAGGTCACAGCAATGAAGGACTTGGGTGTTCTGTTCACGGACAACCTAAAATTCACCCAACACATCAACGACATAGCATCCAAAGCAAACAGCATGCTGGGTCTTATCAAGCGGACCTTTAAGCACTGGACTGAGGAAGGCTTTGCAACAGTATACAGGACTTACATTCGCCCTCACCTTGAGTATGCTGTGCAGGTGTGGAACCCCCAAGGCAGAGTCAACATAAGCAAAATAGAAAAAATCCAGAGAAGAGCAACCAAAATTGTACCATCACTTCAAAATCTCCCCTACGAAGAAAGACTAAAGAGACTGGACATTCCCAAACTTGAAGCCCGGAGAGAAAGGGGAGACATGATTGAAATCCACAAAATAATGAACAACCTAGAAAACATAGACAGACACTCACTTTTTCAAACCACAAACACAACAAGAACTGGCCACACAAAACAAATATACAAACAAAGGTGTAACAAAACACAAACCCAACACACATTCACACACAGAGTAGTAAACAAATGGAATTCACTACCAGAACACACAGTGAATGCTACATCCACAAAAGCATTCAAGAACAAATACGACAAACATACAACACAGATGAATATGGAGGCGGGCAATAGGATCTATGTAGATCAGTAGTAAATCCCGTGGATCTTATTGGTAAGTTATTGGTAAGTTATTGTATGTCTGCGTGTGCGTGTGGAATAGGCTGGGTAGACAACATGTGGTGCGTCAATAGGTAGCTTTAAAAGATGGTTGGATTAGAGTATGGATAGGGATGACAGGTGGGATGGATAAATATTGAATTATTCCAAGGGTGGGGACAAGGAGCTGCCTAGTGTAGGTCATTAATTGGCCTCTTAATTGCAGTCTCATCAATTCTTATGTTCAAATGATCATTATAACTGCAAATACTTCTACTATTAAAAATGATAATAATAATAATAATACAATGTTGCCAGATGATTTGATTTAATTAACTACTTTTACAAGTTAATAGCTACTATGTATGTTATGTATGTACAGAAAATAATACGTACACATGTACACACAACCTTCTCTACTAGCTTTATGTATGTATGTATGTGTGTGTGTGTGTGTGTGTGTGTGTGTGTGTGTGTGTGTGTGTGTGTGTGTGTGTGTGTGTGTGTGTGTGTGTGTGTGTGTGTTAAATGTTAGGCTGAAAGTATTTTTTTATTTGATTTTAGATTGATTATTTTTTGTTTATTTGTTCTAACAACTCTTGTTTGTGATTGTTTAACCTTATATATATATGTCTGCTTGTCTGTCTGTCTGTCTGTCTGTCACACAGACAGACAGACAAACAAACAAACAAACAGTCATCATTACCAACTTGAAAATAAATAAATAAATAAATAAATAAACATACTTTTTTTCCCATTTAATTTTTTTTGACATTGTAATAATAATAATAATAATTTTTTTTTCTATTCAACAACAACAACAACAACAGCAACTTTAGACTCAAAATGCTATCTATTATGACTGTTTCTAATCCTTATGTATGTATTTATGTGTATGTATGTATGTATGTGTGTGTGTATGGCTGTCTATCTGTGTATATATGTCTGTCTGTCTGTATGTATGTAACAATATGTACATCGGTTATATTACGCACACACACGCACATGTACAAATACACACATATATATATATATATATATATATATATATATATATATATATATATATATATATATATATATATATATATATATACGTACACGCACGTACACGCAGAGGTTGAAACTATTAATATATATGGATCTGAGTATGAAATTTTGACCTGAGGAAGAGGAGGAGGAGGGAGAAAGAGGAGAGAGTAGTAGTAAAAATAGTAATAGTAGTAGTAGTAGTAGTAGTAGTAGTAGTAGTAGTAATAGTAAACAATTTCCTTCATATATTTTTCATTGTTAAACTATTATAGAATGAATTTAAGGAT